>LD343920.1:119786-138019 GCA_001465055.1 Ptychodera flava | reverse complement strand
CTCTCTCTCTTACATGAGAGAAAACTGAATGTACTACAGCAGAGTAGTTTACCGCACAACAGTTTGAAGAAGAAATCAAATCTGAATATCACTCTGGTTCCACGCCTGTCATCTTGGTCCTGGAAGAATTACCTTGGCAATGATCGTCAAACTCGACTTCAGTAGTGGTTTCCACATTAATACCAAAGTTGTAGGATGACCTTAATGCAATGATTCCTTTTTTTCCATTCAATATTGCAACTTACAGATTTCATACATAAGAATACCGCAGACTGTAGTGATAGTATCGCCTATCTTTCTGCCGCACATCTTCTCCTTTGTGCAGGCGGGACTGCTTCCACTCGCCACACACAGCTGGAAGTTCAGCAGAAGTGACAGAGCAAACAAGGAGAGCGTCAGTTGCTTACTGTAAACATGTTCGTAGGAATTGTGTCGTTCTCCTGTTTGACGCTAGGCCTCCCTTCGAATTCTCAAAGTTGATGTTCATACACGCAGCAAAGTAAGACACTGGTGCCACTCACCTACATGAATATCCACCTATCTTATTTTAGTAAAAACAAAAACCTAAAATACGAATATGATGCCGGAATATCAATCGTCTATCATTTGGCATTTCGAGAGAATCTGGTGTCTGCTTTTATCTCAGGGATATTCAATGTGGTCGCTTTGCGGTTTCCGCTTATCTATAAGCTACCAGCGTCATCCCACATGTTATGATTGTATTTTGCTGCGGCCATTTCACACATATCATATTCGTGGTTTGTAATAGTATAACGTACAAGCTAAGTGGGAACTTGTATTTCTAGTCGTCGACCCAGGTTCTAGAAATTTGCTGTTATTTCGAAGAGGCAAAGGAAAGAGAAATATCTGTCAAAAAGAGTGACGTGGGTCAAAATGTACATTTCTGTAGTTGAATTAGCTCTGTTAAGTCGGGTTTGATAAAAAAGAAAGAAAACAGAGACTAAAACACCTGGGTAGGTCACGTGATATTGACGCGAAACAGAATCTAGTGAGGTTTCCGGTGCGAGAATATCTCAGCTGTGCACCATAGCTGGAAGGAAACTGCAATGCTGTGTCCTTTACCACGTAAATATGATTTTAGTAAAAATCGTATTGTTTCATCTCAAAGCGTGGATGATACATCGCAATTATGAAATTATTAATCTTCCTTTTCAATTTCTGTGAGATTAAAGTGACACTGCATGAATCAAGAAATAATGTAATAAACATGATTTCAATCCGTGTATGCTAATCTGTCGATGTAATTGAGGTTTCACGGCAAAAATGACAGTTTTATGACAACTGATAGACACATCTTTCTGTTCAAGCGTGTAAACGTCGAAATGTACTGCATGAGACAAAATTGTCGAAGCGATATCACGTTTACTATATTAAAATGAAGTTCAGGCGATTTTCCAGAGTGTTTGATTTGATTTTAATATTCAAATATTACATTTCTCACATGTTTGTTGATTTCGTGAAATTATCATTTTACATTTTCACGTTGGTTTAAAATGATAATTGTGTACAATACAGACCGAGTTCGTAGTTAACCAGTTGTTCACATACAAAAACACACATGAAAAATGTTAACTTGACTGACAAAAATAAGTTTTTCTATAATTGCAACGAAAAATACATCTTATGTATAAATCTCTATTGCACCTTTAAGCTTGTGCTCAGCGTTACGGATAATTGCAATGTTTTTCCACGTGACCTGCCAGGCTTTCATGTAAAGTTTATTTCTATGCAAACGTTGCTTGGCCCTTCTCGAAGCTTTGATTGGTCGTTATATCACCTGAGTGATGCCTGACAGCACGCTTTCGACCACCATATTCTTTGATAATCGATGCAAATACAAAAACACTACATGGACAATGTTGTGTTGTGTTGTACCCCTTGATCTCACACGCTCTTAGCGCGACCACCATATCAAATGTACATAATTTAATACAAATCCCCCCTCCCCCGATTTTTAGTAATAAACATGAGCGAAATTATTGTCCGATGATCATCATCGTTGGGGATTGGTTTTAAAAGAAGTAAATAATGACTTATAATCATCACTTCCATGTAAATACAGAATAATTGCAGCCCATAAAATTAACGAGACAATCTTGTAAGCTTTTTTTGGAATCACCTTTTCAGAACAATGTAGTCATCCCTAAATATTTCCGATAGCGTTATTCCGAATCGTGACATTGGAGAAAATAAAACGTTGGTAAAAAGTATTGTTAATTATGCTAAGCAACAAACTGAAAACGCCAATGAGGATTTTACGAACTCAAGAGTTTCACACGAAAAACATATCTAAGAGCTTGCGCTGTCTACTTACCAAAAACATACACTTCTTTGAAGTGGAAATAAGTAAATCAACAATGTTGCAACACGCTATTAACACTTGTATCGAGTTTTTCTGAGCTTTGTTGAGCACCATTTTGTGACAGGGACAATGACTGTACATTGTGATTTTTTATCATTTTTGTACTGAAAAACTGCTTCATTTTGTGTGCTTTTACCGAAAGTTTGTTAAAATACCATGCCTCGTAGACTGACTGCCCCTTTGGACATGTTATTTACGAATTCTTGCCCATTTGTAGAGAGTCAAAAATATGAGTGGACATTACACAAGTACAGGCTGTGTTGACAAGTTAAATACCAGGTATTCGACATCATGTTTCTGGGAGTAGAACGAGGAGCTGTTTTACAGAGTCTGACAGATTAAGAATGGCGGAAAATACACCAAGATTCAGCTACTGGCCCCTTAAGTTGTTTGAAGGCGTGAATTGGGGGATGCATTGGCTGTCTTTGTTTCGCTATGATAAATTCTCAGAATCCTCTCCTCCCGGAAGCAATGATGATGAAGATAAAGTGATGGGATACATCCTAGTTCCCGGCATTCTTGGCTCCCTTGACGAGAGAAGAGAACACTCCGTCTTCCAGTGCCAGCAAAGCTTCCGGGGTGTCGTATTCCACCACTCTGCCCTCACTCAGAACGAGTATGGAGTCTGAGTCGACAATAGTCGACACTCGGTGCTGTGGAAAGGACGCAAAAACGATAAGTTACTCTAAATAGTTTATGTAAACTTCATATAATTAGGGAGAAATGGGTCCTGAGCTTTTCTTGGCATGACAGCACAAGCACTGAGAGATTTTTCTGTATATTTCAACGAAATGGGTAGATTTCCCTGTTACTTTGGTGACACTGTTACCATTTGTAATACGATAGATTCAGGACATGAGGATCGTTTCAAACGAATTCATTCACTGCCTAAAAACCACAACTGGCAAAACAATTCAGAAAGCCGCAATTCGCAAGCTACAGTAGATCAAAATAGAGGGCTAGATTTCGAGGAACATTTTTTTTTGCTGTCCTTAAATACGAGAACATATTTTCCATGAAAAAAAACTTCGATGTTCCCTGAAAGTATGTGTACGTCTCTCTTCAGATACTCTCTAATAGAAATCAGGCTGAGCTTAAGAATCGAAAGTGTTCCCTTAAACTTCTCGGGTGTCACTAACGATGGGCTGATCTGACGAAAACATTGTGAACTGTCACGCGATCTGTTTTTTTTCTATGGTAACAATAAACAAGAGTGACTGCGTGACTATTAGCAGAAAAAATCGACGAAGATAGACCTACTTTACCATTTTACAAAAAAAATCGTGACACTTACGGCGATAGTCAGCACAGTTTTGTCTGCAAACGCCGTGGCAACTACCTTCTGCAGGATAGCATCCTTGAATGGAATAAATATATGATATGATATGATATGTCACAAAAACTTACGAAAATCCAATAATCAGAACTTAGTCTATTATCTTCTTACTGTCAACTTTCCTTGATGTGAGTGAAAACCCGTTTATATGTGATATATATACAATATTCTGTTCACAAGCATCACGATAAAGTTAAAAAACATTATAGCAGCAGTGTATGGCACTTTGTGATGAATAACGGTTTTGTCAGATATACTGTAAAAATTATATTATCCGCTCAAAATGACATTAAGAGACCATATTTCTGATAGATATCGTCCGTGACTGTATAACATGTCTTAATGACAGATTTTCAATCACACACTCTGGTGTTCCTCTGCGTTTAGTCTGTACTCTGCCCATAGGGTATAGTACTGTTATCTTTGACTTTAAGGTAGAACGTGCCTCGGGGAGAGATATTCGGACTCTCAAATTTGTACAATTCTTTTCTGATCTACCACTTGTGGGCGCTCATTTTAAAGCTCTTGGAGGAAGAAAAACTTTAACGGTCTTAGTTTTTCGAAAATCCAAAATTTCATTTTCCTAATAGAGTTAACACAGGGACGGCGGCCATTTTGAATTCCAAATATCACGAAATGTTTGGTAATTTGTTTGATGACCCCCCCCCCCTGCCCGATTTTATATTGTTAATTTAAGAGAGTGGTTGAAATTTTCATTGTGGAAAGTTCAAGCAAAAGTTTCATTTTGAGGCGCATGCTACCTTAATACATCGAGTACCTATTCGAAACTGAAAGGACAAGTTCTAAACTCACAGTCTGCATGTCGATTGATGCCGTGGCTTCGTCCATTACAAGTATACGGGTTTTCCTGAGAAACGCTCTTGCTAGACAGAACAGCTGTCGCTGGCCGACGCTGAAGTTTTCGCCACCTTCGGAAACTGGAGAATCTGTACGACAGATACAAGGAAAGATGATGTATCTACAAATGATATGTATTCCTTCGGGTCCTTAACTGTCTCGAATGTGTTAGCATTCATTATGGGCTTGCTTAATGGTGATACCATGGGCCCTGCAGGGTGTGTACACTTGAGTCATAAATTTTCAAACACATTGTTTGGGAAAACGATGTAATACATCATTACAATTCCGCCTGTCAGCTCAATCTGTGAAGCATATCATACTGTGAAAATTTCAACGCTTCATGGAAGGAGAGCGTCTGGAATTTAAAATGAGCTGGTTACTACTAGCCGTTGTTATGTGCGTGGATCAACGGTACTATACCTACCGAGTTTTTCGTCTAACTCCGCAACTACAGGTTTAAGTTGTGCGATTTCAAGAGCTTCCCATAACTCGTCTTCGGATTTTTCGTCGTAGGGGTCAAGGTTAAACCTGCAGTCATGCACGAGATGGCAAACATGAATTTCGTAAATTTTGAGACACAATTGTGGGCTTTTCGTACACAACATTTAAAATGAAAATAAAAATTCTGTCGCCATTAACATTTTATCGCATGTAAAAATAAATGCATTGCCACAATAAATTGGAAGAGGCCATCTTTTTAATGGCAAACACATGCTGTTAAACGGTTCTAAAGTTCATGGTAACACTTCTGAGTTGCTTTCGCAAAGCACCACGATCATGACGCATGCGTCGTGAACTTCCTATTTAACCAACAAAAATCCCAGCAACGCCGAGGACACGATCCTTTCATCTTTGCAGAGAGGGTGGAGAACATAGTCCGAAAACAGAAACTTATAGTAACTGCACTTTTATTCTTTGAAAATAAAATTACCAACCAGTTTTTTGTCTGCATTTAATATCTTACCTGATCGTACCGGCAAATAGGACAGGATCCTGAGGTATGATGGCAATTCTGCTCCTCAGTGTTATTAGAGGAATATGCGATATGTCCATGTTGTCAATCAGAATACGACCTGGAAAGGCAAATCAAGGTAGAATACGCCTATGGTACAGATAGTTGGATTGTTTTTATAGTATTTGTCTCCTGCTTTGTGCACCAATTTTGAAGCCTGGGATTTACGGTCCTTTTGGATAAAAAATTGGTCAATTAATCTTTAGGAAGATCGCGCCTCGGGCCAGAAATTCGGACTCTTAAACCTTAAAAACACATATTTAGTCTATACTATCACTTGTGGGGGGGGGGGGGGGCTCATTTTTAAGCTCATGAGGTAGCAAAACATTTCACCGGCTTATTTTTGTTGAAATAGAAATTTTATTTCTCTAATAGAGTTAAAATGGGATGTCGGCCATTTTGAATTTCTAGAGTCGGTAAATATTGGTAATTTGTCTCTCCAGTACATTTTGCACGGTGACCCCTGATTTTTATTCTTGATTTCGAAAGCGAATGACTTAAAGTTTGCTCATGGAGGTTGAGCAAAAGTATAACGCTTTAAATTTCGAGGCGCGAACTATCCGTAATTTGTTTCTCTACATCTGATTTCAATTTCGACAATGACCACACATTTCCTGGCGAAAAGCTTGAGCACAATTTCGAAATTTTCATGTGCTGGACGCGTGTCACCCTATGTGTGCACCACGTGACCATCAAAGCACGCTTGAAATAAAGTGTACGGCTTCTTTGTGTACTTGAACCTACCTTTGTAAGTGTCTAACATTCTGAACAAAGCAAGAGTAAGGGACGATTTGCCGCTTCCTGTCCTTCCACATATTCCGACCTAGCGATAGATGTGAAACAAAGAGACGAGGTCAAATGTGAACACGCACAGATAGACACTGTCAGCCAGTTGGCAAGGTAAGATCTGCTGCAATATGTGACAGTGACAACAAATATTGTATTCCAATCAACAACCACAGATTACGTGACAAAATACCTAAGTGGCAGGCTACAATAACGTTTTTATTTCTCATCAATGTCACGTTTTTATCTTGGGGGCATTCGAGATTTGAAAAGTCATTAATACGGAAGAACTGTTTGATATACGAAAATATTGGTAGGAATTTGAAACCATACTATCTATGATTCCCTAAAAATCACATAATTGACATTTTTTAAGAAAACGTCGAAAAGTTTGATGAGCTGACAGACTGAATTAATTCATTAATAAAGCTGTGTTTCTCATTTACATTTCTGCATATCCCAAAATTCAGAGCAAATACTTTTGTTCATGTTCGGTACGGTTTTTGTCATTTTTGTTGTCGATGAAGTTATTCTGTATCGACGATGGAAGAAAGAGATTGCATACTTTTTCACCGGGCTTGAACCGAATAGTGACATCCCGTAACACATCGTCGAGATCCGTGTCGTAACGCGCCGATATGCTGTCTATTTGGATATCTCCGTCTTTTGGCCAGTTCAAGGGTGGAGTGTAAACACCTGAAAGAGAAAAAGATCGCTAAATTTGTTTGAAGCCATGGCCTTCACGTTATCTGAATCGATGAAACAAAAGTCCATGCAGATTGCCGAAGCTCCACTCAGAATGGCTGGCTTTATATTCAATTTACAATAACACACGATTTTTTTATTTGGGCGGAAAGAATCTGATCTTTCGCAATGTATACGATAAGTCCTCTTCCCAGTGTCCTAATGGCTTGATGCAGCCCTATAGTCATCCAAGTTGTCGGAAATGATTAGTCATTTCATCGTTTATTTTCAGGATGCACAGTACTGGGTAATTGTAAACGCTACAACGGGCCTAATATTATCATTATTGTGAAAATCCACGTTGATAAGCATGTGTTGAAAATTTTACGACTTTTTAATGTGAAAGCCGCTAAGCGGAACGGTAGTGAATGCCTATGAGCAATATCATTTGCAATCTCTTAATCTAGATCTGCTGATGGATTTGTGAGATTGAAGCAGAAAATGTTGATCGGACTTAATGTCCCTCCAATATCTGAAAGATCAAAACTTCAACTGAATTATTCACCTGTGTGCCGACAGAGGGTAATGAATGCGCCACCGACGGCCATATCGGAGAAACCTTAGAGGTGACACTACGGCGCGCCAAATGTTTCAAAAATATTTATCGATTCAGTGCAAAAATAAACTGTCTTTCTCAATTGAAATAAAAATTCGGTCTCATTAGGAAGGAAATAAGTAAGAAAAGTATAATTAAAAAACAAAAGACAGAAGTGTCATTTAATACTTCATTTTAACTTGAGAAAAGAATCTTTTAAGCGTAATTAGGAAATAAATAATTTTCAACGATTTGAAAAAGTCATACATCCATATTTATCGACATACATACACGTATAATAGTTCGCGAAAAAGGTGCAATGAGTGCTTATTTTACAAAAAGAAAAAAGAAAAATATGTTATACAGTGATACGTCCACAAAATTCACAAGAAAATCACTAAAAATCACTACTACCACTAGGAAAAAATAGTACAAAAAATAAAAACGTGAACCACATACAGAAAATAATTGTAAAAGAATCAGACAAAAAAAGCCATGCATACATAAAATTATTTATGTACTTAAGAAAATTAAAAAGCACTACGTCTCATAATAAACGTATTGTAGATAATCAAAAATATAATATGAATCACCAGCCGCTTTGACAGTAAAGAGAGAAAATCGGAGAAAACATTCGGCAGTGATGGCTCTAGACAAAAGTGGATCTTATCTACAAAAAAATAAAATAAAATAAAATAAAAACGAAAAAAATAAAAAATGCCATGAACATAGATACAAAAAAAAAACGCGTGGGCCTGTGGAAAGAAAAAATAAATGAGGACTCGCCACTGCCAAAAAAAAAAAAGAAAAAAGAAAAAAAAAGAAAAAAACGAGCACTCGCCACAGAAAAAAAAAACAACAAGCCCTAAATTACAATTATTTTATTCAAAAAACTCATGGTTCACGTTTCCTTCGATCAATGAATCCCCAACAGCGGGGAATCCGATCACCACATACTCCAATGTTTGACGAAATATTAATTGAACATTTCAGTGATAATGTGACATCTGAAACCCAGCTCTGTTTGGCTGGGCCCTGCTCTACTGGAAACCATACTTGATGAAATGAAGTGGGCAATATCACCTAAAGAACGTCCAAGTTAACAGTGAATAGTTCCAGAGAGTCAAGTTAACTGAGCCAAGATTTCAGGCAGTCCATAGGTCAGATCACGAGCGAGACGTACAACCCATGACCCTTCATAGCAACACTGCGAACATATCGATGCCTTAGGCGCGGAATGGCAGGGAGCCCACTGCAGGCCTTCCACCGAGCCGCACTGTCATCGCCGTTTGGCCTACATGATTTCTACACAGTTTTATACGTATGGTTCGATACATCGGGTTCAAATACCATGATAATAAACCACCTCGTTGTTTGCTAATTCCTCGTCTATCCTCAGAGATCACCCAAATCATGATAAAATGAATAGTTTTGAAGAAATCTGCCGCGTGTTGAGAGAACGTCCATCGTTTTCCGTGTTCGACAAGACGAGCGACGCAACTGTACAAGCCTTTAACGACTACGAGTATGGCGAGAGTGTCCGGCCTTCGCAACGCCAGACACTCTCACTATACTCGCAGGGCTAGACCGGCACATACACGACATGTCGATCCCCATTGCAGATATCTTTATATCCACACAGTCCAATATATGGAGCTACGATATTTGTGCAGTATCCTATACCACAGAGTATCATAGACAGTCTATGATATTACTCTGTGCCTATACATAGCTCTGGGTGGCAGGGCAGGGCCGTGAGTTACCGGCTGTGAGTTACCGCCTGGCCGTATAACGCCGGTGTTATACGGCCTGGCCGTATCCGGCAACTCACAGCCCGGCCTTGCTGCGGTTCCGTAGCCCTACCACTCCCTTTGGGGTGGACCATTTGATATCCTGGGGGGGGGGGCTTGGAAGATTGGTGGAGTGCCATTATTTTTTTCCCACCTGCTCCACCATGAATTATTTTTTTTCTACAGGGCATATGCTGGCAACTTTTTTTTTCACTTTCCTTCTTCGAGATATATTTTTTTTTACCAAATTTCGGTGCAATGTTTGTTTGCCTGCCTGGTTTTTCACACCCAGTAACAAGATGCTGTTCTATCGCACACAGACTATATTCAAGAAACTAAATAAAGATATGTAAATACATGTACATTTTTGATTCACTTTACAAAAACATATTTGTAAAATCATGTACATTTAGCAAATACCCCAATATCATGTCCAGCATCCGAGTGTGATGATCCAAAACCCTCTGGCATTTAGCCCTGCGTACGATGCTGTGTGTTCCGCTACAGCTAGTCGTCCCGCTCACCACGGGGCGATTAGCTGTAAGCGCAACACACAGCATCGTACGCAGGGCGATCTGGCATTAAACTGTAATATAACAATCATGACGTTGACAATTATTCAATTTTCATGTTGGGCTTTTTCTGCGGGGTGTCCCACTCTGTTTTCTTTTCTTGAACGGGCCTCTTTTTTTTCTACTGAGGTTTTTTTTTTTTGGTAACCTCTTTTTTTTGTAACCTCGCTTTGTTTTTTTTTCCAAGCTGACCTCGTTTTGGTTTCTTTACAGCCTCAACGCCGGCGCGATCTCGGTCGACTTTTCAATTGTGATTCTCTTTCTTTTTTTAGTCAGACGTGATGGTGATTCATTTTGTTTTTTGGTAGTAGTGCAAGTACTATTTGTGGTTTTGTTTTTAATCATTTCAATATTTTTTGTGTGTGTGTGCTTGATTTTTTTCTTTTTTCCCTTATAATCAGCATTCATTGCACCTTTATATCTAATACACGTGTATGTGTACGTCAATAAGTATGGGAGTGTGGTATTTTCAAATTTTTGAAAAGTTTATCTTCTCATTACGGTTTAAAGAATATTTTACAATTAAGCATTACATAACATTCTGCCCTTTATTTTCTTCCGTAATTCCATCGAATTTTTATTTCAATCGAGAAAGACGGTTGCACGTCATCTTTATCTGTACAGGCACATTCAAATATTTAATGACACGTATTTTCAAAGGAATGCTACTTTTTGTGAAAAGGTACATTAATAAAATGCAATGATATGGACGAAAGAACTTTTTTCTTTATTATTCATACACGTTTAAGACTTTTTTAGAAAGAAAATTTGACAGTTTATTTTTACTCTATGACGATAAATATTTTTGAAACATTTGGCGCGCCGTAGTGACACTACAACAGTTTCACACGAACCATAAGTGACACAACTGGTGTGGATGAAGCCAGGGCTGTCTGACTAATGCCGAAACACTCTTATACACAACGAATAAAGAAAATAATCGTAACAACAATCTTCTATGCCACTTACAGAATCATTATCACGCCCACCATCACACCAACGACAGCCATTATCATCATCGGCATCATCATTATTGCCGTCATGATCCTCCTCCTCCTCCTCCTCCTCATCATCATCATCACCGTGATCATCATCATCACCATCACCACCACCACCATCATGGCAATCATCATCGTAATCATTCATCATCATCATCATCATCATCTTCACATCAACAACAACAACAACAACAACAACAACAACAACAACAACACAATTTTATCACGATCATAGCCTACCTTCATACTGTTCAGTGGGAACATGACTGTAATATTCAACGCGTTCGACAGCATTCATATGCATTTCAGCATCGGCACTGTGGCGAACAAACCAATTTAGATATCCGGACATCTAGTGTGTTTTGAAACAAAAGGAAACACACACAAACAAATTTAACATTATTTTGGCAATAGAAGTGCCTGCGAATTATTTGAATCAACGTGGCTGAATGTGCCGTTGATTACCACTCACTAGAGCTACTCCGTGTTGCATTATGGAACATCAAAAACGAAGGTAAGTGCAACTTGAGTGACAGGACAGCGGATGGTCATACCGGGTGGGGAGCGAGTGCTTACCTGTAGTGCATACGTCAATGATAACCCAACCATACTGGGCGTGAGAGCTCCAAGGACCGATGATGCCATACACGCGGCACCAGCGATCAGCACGATGAAAGTTCCGACAAAATCCTGGATGTGGTAGAGAGCAAGTGAAAACGTAAAGCTAATCATGGAAATATCGGTATTAAGGTTTCATTACGTAAACTGTATCTTTTAATATATTTTCATTATTTTTGTGAAGTTCGACAAAAAAGTGCACTTTCATTCAATCTCCTCTCTAAAATGCTGAAATTAATTAGCTTTGTTAACACGAAGCATTGCTCAAAGTGTGCCATCTTACTGTTGGAATACGAATTCTAGTCCTTATTAAAATTAACTTGTCACTGATGACGCTGTGCGTTGCGCACATATAGATAGCGCTTGGACACAATTTGGTGGTACAATAAGAAACTTAATTTTACAATTAGAACACATGCATATAGCAACATTACAGCTAATGCATCTTAAACATGATCGGTAGGTTTCAATTGCACTCTTTTGTTCAAGACTGTGTTCTTTCATTTTTTTTCATCACAGTATTTTAGTGAATTCCAGTTTTTTCATGTGGTTCCGCTGGGAAACAAACGTTGCTTGTTCCTAGTAGTATAATACAGATGTAGTATGCTGTTAAAACTAACTTTCCTCTTTAGGACTACTACTAGAATTACATCATTTCAAAGGGTTGTGATGCATCCACGTAAAGTCTACTTTTACGGATAAGTTCTACATAACTATAGGGAACAAAAATATTCAATGTATCTGTCTGTGATACAGACTTGAAAACTTACAAGTCTAATTCCAAGCCATCTGTTAGCGGTCTGCAGGTAGATATACGCTATATTGTTTGTATTGACAGTGTCAACGATCCGTTTCCTGAACACCCTTTCGGTCCTGAAAGATACGAGTGTGAAAAACGTAAAAAAAAAACCGACACATTAGGGGAATGTAAATCCTTCGCGTTCTTCTGAAATTTATTGATCTTCTAAGGCTTTCTATCCTCCTCAAAACGAGGCTACATTTTATTTATTTGAAGCAAAGACGTATGTTGCATGTTGTGGTGTAAAAACAGTCTTTAATATCCCTACTCGCCCTCAACGTCGACGAAAAAATAACGTTCCTCTTGCATCAGATTTCAAGATCGACGGCTCCTTTAACGGTCATCATAGGGCCGCAGTTCTCATGTAAATTATACTTCGCAAAGTATCGTTGGAAATATGATGAAATCGGCACACTGGGAAGTATGGCAAGAATTGAAGAAAACAAAACAAGCGGCCACGTTACATTTACATAACGGGACAATAGAAATTACGTTTCTGATTCTTTAAACTCTACTACTGGTTATCTTGGATGTTGTGAGGCCTCACAGAGCAAAGGAACTATCTAGACGTACGTCAAGCACACACCTACTGCGCTAGGCACGTTTTGTGATCTTTCTTTTACAGGACTTTTTTAATATTATGTGTTTGGTTTACATACCGACAGCTCGATAAAGACAACATATTGAATATAACAAAGGCATGATAAAATAAGTTATGGGCGAGATTGAAAACGATTGCAGATGACCATACAGAAGGGTTGGATATTAACAACAACAACAACAACAACAACAACAACAACAAAACAACAATAATAACAATAATAACAATAATATTCTAATGTCATGTTAATTCTAATCATCACCATCATCATCATCATCATCATCATCATCATCATAACAAGAGTTGGGGAACCCTCGGGTGTATTACCCCTATTTGTAACAATCAACCCTTTTTGTAACAAAACCTAATTTTCAAAAAAACTTTGCCTATTTGTTGAAATCTTAATGAAATATGCAAATTTGTATTTTTGGGGGCAATTTTCTTTTTTTCCTTGTCGAAACTCATTTTTTCTGAAACTGCTTTTGTTACAAATTGGGTTGATTGTTACAAATAGGGGTGACATGTCAACCCTATTTGTAACAATCAACCCTATTTGTAACAAAAGTTAACCCCATATAGCGTTAGTATGATTTCTGTCAAAAAACAAGATTTTTTGACATTTTTGACCGAAATTGGAGAAAATTGTCCCGAAACAAACTTTTGGAATGTACCTGCACGACTTGGTTATATCTTACGAGTAGGCCTCTTATCCCTAGGAACTGCACAACGAAATTTAATCTGACGAGCAGTTTCAGAAAAAATGAGTTTCGACAAGGAAAAAAAAGAAAATTGCCCCCAAACATACACATGCATATTTAATTACGATTTCAAGAAATACGGCAAAGTTTTTTTTTGAAAATTAGGTTTTGTTACAAATAGGGTTGATTGCTACAAATAGGGGTGAACATGTCACCCCTATTTGTAACAATCAACCTTATTTGTAACAAAAGCAGTTTCAGAAAAAATGAGTTTCGACAAGGAGAAAAAATGAAAATTGCCCCAAACATACAAATATGCATATTTCATTAAGATGTCAACAAATACGGCAAAGTTATTTTGAAAATTATTTTTTGTTACAAATAGGGTTGATTGTTACAAATGGGGTTAATACGTCACCCCTATTTGTAACAATCAACCCAATTTGTAACAAAAGCAGTTTCAGAAAAAATGAGTTTCGACAACGAAAAAAGAGGAGAATCGCCCCCAAACATACAAATATGCATATTTCATTAAGATGTCAACAAATACGGCAAAGTTATTTTGAAAATTAGGTTTTGTTATAATTACAAATAGGGTTGATTGTTACAAATAGGGGTAATACAGACCCACGTCTATCGTGTATTGTTAGGGCACATCAGACACTGTGCAACATTGAGAAACGTCGGCAGATATTTTGATGTTCTTACCTGTAGGCTCGTATCGTCGACAGTCCTCCGAGCGATTCTGAGAAGTGTGCAAATATCGGTGATTTGGAAATGCTATCCAGACGCTGCAGCTCTCTGTTTGGATAAAGGAGACGATAACTTATTTGGCTTTGATGTCTTTTGTCGACGTTTATATAGTTATTATAAGCTAGCCTCTCCAGTTGTATTGTTAGGCGCGTGAGTGCGCTCAAGCCCTCGGCAATATTCGATACAAATTTCCCTCGAATAATGTTACGGTACTTTTTAATGTTTTTGTATTTAATCAATTCAAAAGATACAGCAATTCAAAAAATACATAGTAAGCAAGAGGGTCTCGAATGTTTATGTAAAATGTCTTTGCTTTCGTCAAATTTTGTTGTAAGATGTAATGATCAAACTCCTTTTGCGGTAAGTTTTCATGTATTGCCATGATAGTTTTTGTTCTGTACGTAAATTTCGGTTTCTTGTTCTTCTCCCCAAATTATATTGAAATGGCTTGTAGTACCCAGCTTGTCAACAGCTGTGTGTGTACAATGATTTAGTTCTATTCCGTACTTCCTCATTCGCTCACAATGGTATTTAATATTTATTCATTCGTTCACGATGGCACTAGTATTGAATCTGTACAATGTGCATTATGAACGCAAGGCACAGCGTATCACACACGATGCGTCATCATCGGAAGGCATGCCAGCGATGTTAAGAGAAGAATGTTTATTCTGTAACGTGCCTCCGGTAAACTGCTAAATCGCTCAGGAAAATATTATTACTTTTGTTATTTGTGATCGAATACACACACACACACCAGCACACTTTAGTAAATTTTTGATTTTCTTTTCTGAAAAATACGGAAAAAGTCAAGGATCGACGTGTGATATGGTACCTGAAACACGCGACTTGTTTGAAATTCACAGTCGCTGAAAATTGCTGAGTCATGGTACAAACAGACTTTTTTACCCGGTGTCAAATCTTTGTAGCCAAATAAACATCACAATACGTTACTACTGACATGCATTATGATGACATGGAGGTCAAATAGCTCGATGAGTTTTGTCTATACTGTGGTGTCCTATGACGTCATTTGAACTTACCGAGACGTGGTGATGAAGAACCTCTGCAGGAAGTAGTAGCCAATGCCAATAGGGATGATGATCACGATGAAGATCGGAACGACGATCGTGTTCACGACAACCGCCGCCACGATCTGTAGAGTGCTTATGATCAAGCTGTTGAAGGTCTGCCAAAGTCTCTGTAAACAGCGAAGGAAAAGCACAGAATATGACAAACTGAAAAGGTCGTTTCTTCCGTAATTTGTTGGTCAGATACAGTAATATTCATATTTTATGTAAGTAGTTATTTTGTTATTTTAATCCTTGTAGATTTTTGAGTTAGGCGCTTTTAATGAAATTCTTGGTTTGCCGTTCGCGTGCTGGTAGGTTTTCAGAGAAATGAAAACAACAAACACAATGTTACAAGTAGAAATATTATTTTTCCATTAGAAACAAAACGTTTTTTGTCCGTGGTTGCTTTTTCCCCTGGCTGCCTGGTATGTGTTTCAATAACCCAACGACGACAAACAAAGAATTTTCTTTAAATGGCCTTCAGAGATAAACGCTTAAATGGGTGTAGACCCTTATTCGGAGCACAAAGTCAAGGCTAAGATTTTCGCAGCTGTCGAAACATTTTCATTTTCACAATCACGGTCATTAATGTGATCAGTCTTCTTTTCCACCTATGATTGTGATCGGATACCGATAGTAATTATGAAATTTGAAATTTGAACATTTTCGTCCTTGCTTCCTCATTTACCAACTGCATTCTCTATGTCAAACAAACTGCACTCTCTTTGTGTTATGCTGCGTCATATCCTATGGAACCTACCTGATCTATGATCTGCGTGTCGTTGGAGAATCGGTTCAGAATCCGCCCGACGGGAGTTGTGTCAAAAAATCTGACGGGTGCGTGGACGATGTTGCGCAATAAAGCTGTGTGGATTCGCTTGGCGGCCAGCAAGAAGAAGACGACGTTGACCGTGCCGGATATCAGTGTGAGTACGATGCCGGCGCCAGCTAGACCAGCATAACCACCAACGTAGTAAGTTAAGTCCGCTGTGATTTCCTCCTGTGAGATAGAATAATAGCATTCACTCTTCTCAGCACACCAAAACAATGCAACTGTCACCGTATGACTTAACACAACCATTGTACAGCTTGAGAGCTTTAACTATCAATGTTTTATGTTATATTATTTGATAAACTAATTAAGTCTTCTTTTTCCTTAAACATATTGAAATATACTGTATTAACATTGCCAAAACAACGCATACTATAAAATACGCGAATAATTATAGTGTGTACTTCGTGATCATCACTTGTCAACAATATTGTTGGACGACTGAAGATTAATGGGCACATCTTTGGTTGCGAATTGAAAGGCTTTTTGTTAGGGGGCTCTAAATAAAAGGAATGGTATGACTTGACTCCCTAGGTTACCAACAATTCAAGCAAAATTTCTTTGTATCCACTGAATTAGAGTCTTGCTGTCCCGGATGACACACATAAACGCTGTTCAGACAAATTGAACACTGGGTTTTTCGGCATGACTTTGCGAACAGAATCGGGAACCCATAACAAAAATACTGATAAATCAATAAACAATTTACTTGAAATGGCATGGGGCGTTAAAGGTATACAGTCACCTGTAATCTAAATATGCCCATATATGGTCAAAGGGGCGTTCCTTGGTATTCAAAATGCCCACGTGAGGGCGCTGTTTTTAAAAAGCGGCCACCCACTTGAAATCTGTGATTGGTTGGATTTTCTCTTTCCATGCTAACTGTGGCAAGATTGGAACAGGTGACAGTATACCTTTAAGGTGCAGGCCTCCAGTCGAGTCGTTGATCGAATAGTAGGTATGAATGTGGATGCTGGGTGTAGTCAAAATATACAGTAACTGATTATCTGTTTATTTCATTCGTAAAACTCTGCTTAGTTGTGCGGTCAACCACAGTCCCCCCATCGCGCGTGATGGAGGGACTGTGGGTCAGAGCGTACTGGTATTACGACCCCACACCTTTAATATACGCAGTTCAATCTAATTATTGAAATTCACTGATCCGCACTTGTAATTGGACTGACCGTGTGCGTTGTTGTGATTGGCTTCCCAATGTCACCATAAAAAACTGGATTGACAATAATTCGGAACTCCGTAGGTTCAAGTTGGACAGACTAAATAGACAGGTTTGGCTACACGTTTTATGTGAACGTGAACGCGTAGAATATACATTGTCGTCAGCGTACATGTTAACGTGCTAAAATCCGTTTAGCTACGCGTTACGTGTGACACGCGCAAGAAATGATTCGGCTCGGCTTGGGTCCCCATAGTCTGTTTCCGCATCACATGGATAGCTCGATAGTTATCCGGTGTGCCGCGAATCGACGAAGAAATTTTACATAAAAAAATAACGAAAATACATATCTTTGAGGATGTCACTACCATATATCCAACTAACAATGTGCATGAATGATTTACAGTTTATATCATGTTTTGATACCTAAAGATGAAAAAAATTAACGTTTACAAATTACGTGAAAACAGCTGTCTTCACGTGAAAACGCAACATGTACGTGAAGAACGTACGCACAAGTCGATGACATCATTGCAGAAATTCGTGACTCTCCGTTCACGTACGTAAAACGTGTAGCCAAACCTGTCTAATGACGGAAAATTTACTTGGTTTTCTTACCGATGTTTCGTTGGTATAATTTGCACCAGCTTCCGACCACATCGATAGCC
>LD343920.1:88136-99271 GCA_001465055.1 Ptychodera flava | reverse complement strand
CTCAATTGGAAAAAAAAAATTTCAGAAATTTACAATAGTAAAAAAAAAATTTTCACAATTTCATTGTGACCACCCCCCCTCCCAAGGTCTAATGGTCCATCCCTTAAGTATTGGAATTGCTGAATAAACCGACGCTAACTGCACACAATGTGACGGTCCTCGATCCCCACTATGCTGCCCGGAATGTTAGTCTCAAAAACTGCAAATCATTCCACCCAAGTCTGACGTGGAAAAAATGTCGTACGTCACTGTTTACACTTGATCATGACTTGCATTTTCAAGCAAAGCCCATTCAATTGACCTGACGGACTCTCGAAATGTCTCAACTGAAGCACATAAAAGATACGACTCAACTATAGGTCGACCTCATGTGCGTGTGAGGTCTGTCAGCATGCGCTGTGCGCGCAGTGTTGCTGTGTTGGTCTATACTACATGTATACTACATGTAAATGAGGGTACCTTGAAACTAATGAAGGAACGAAGCGAGGATTACATAGTGTATGCACACACGGACCGTGATGCACAATAGGGTATCGGCTCGTCTTATTTGTGTCGACTCTTAAAAAAAGAACCAAATGGCTGTTATGATTTAGTGCACTGGGCTAAAAACTT
This sequence comes from Ptychodera flava, assembly GCA_001465055.1. Lineage (NCBI taxonomy): Eukaryota > Metazoa > Hemichordata > Enteropneusta > Ptychoderidae > Ptychodera > Ptychodera flava. The sequence goes on along the minus strand of LD343920.1, from coordinate 98,659 downwards.
AAACCTATTAACTGACACACTGTTAATTATTCACATAATGTGTAGACCTATATCTGAAAAAACCCTCGCCCTATATTCTAGTGTTCTGATGCTTCCGTCATAACACACTCAGTTTAAAATTTCTTAATCTTTTGAGGTCTTACGAATATGTCCGTGGGGGCACAGTTGCGATAAAAAACGTTATGTCATCGTTCTCATTGTCTGTTCAGACTTTACTGTGTGTTCAGTCTTGAATGCAAAGCTTACTACTGTCAGTAACATGTCACATTTGATACGCGCGTATTTTTAAGTCCCGGGGAGAGAGGAATTAATTCAGTTTTAATCATGTGGAGGGACCGAGTACCGGCATTTATTTCAAGTCTCACGGGCAAATCAAGAAATTTTACGGCCAACAAAAATAAATGACGATTTCCTATATGAGACGGAGACAAAAACGATGCCACAAAGATGACTTCTACGGAAATGGACATTTTCGGTACGATAACGGCGCATACCATGATAATAAGAGCTTTGAAGTTGAAAAGCGAGTGAGCGAGAATTAAGTTACTTTTAAGTCGATTGTTACGCCACATAGTCCCTGTACGGAGCTCCTACGGAGGCAATATCGATACAGGAATAACGTGACAAGCTATAAACGCAAAACAACCAACTTGATGACATTTTCAAAGGGCCACAAACTTGAAAGGACTGGCTTCATTCGAATAGCGAATCTCACTAACAACTAATGCGAAAACCAAGGGTTGGGACTTCGATATATCGCTATACACTACCTTGTCTTAGCAAGCAAAACTCACAGGGGAGGGGGCGCGTATCTGTATTTCTCACCACCTCGTGATTACGTATTCCCCCAATGTTTTCCATTTCCAGTTTATACAGGTAACGAATATGTTAATATACCAGGCTGAGTCTTATGTACGTCCTGTTTTTATTTGTTCACGATATCAACCAACACTTGGCTTTTATTAGTGGTTATATAAAGTTGTCTGATACCGATAAATACCTACTCATTGATCAATGTGTGGTGTTAAAATCAACACTCTGTAAACATACGCAGCGATGATCGTTCACAAGAAATCTGATAAAGACCGATGGCGATGCTAGTAAACAACTTCGATGCAAATTTGAAGTCCACTGCATTTCATACGAAGAGAAAAGTAATTTCGACAAATCTAGGTGGAGCCGGTTTCACACTTATAGGGTGCCAGTTACTTAGGATTATGGATATCGGTGTCTATCCAATTGTAGGCTGTAAAACTGGCAAATCGCTCGATAAGGACACTAAACATCTCGCGGTACAACACCAGCCAGGCCGCCTCTTGAAGGAGTCAAAAGCGCACTTTGCCTTGACAGATGTTCCTTTCGTTTAACCGTGTGGTCGAAAAGGCCGGCACCGTCGGTAACTGATATTATGATCGACCGCTGGATCTTGGAAGAAGCATTCAAAAACGAGAAGAACAAGTGCTGAGCAAACACTCTACTGACTCCGAAAGGACAAGTACAGTATACCAAATCTTGGGACTTAAAATATTGCAAGCCCCTTTGTTGAACAGCGGTACAGTTTATCACCGACAAAATGATTGTAAGTAAAAGCCGTAGATACTGGTTTCCTAGAGCCCACCTGCAGCCAAAATTTATGTATATGCTAGGTCGAAACACAAACCGACACGTAATGTTTTATACTCGCGCTATCAAATTCTGGTCACCTAATTGTATTTTGTTTGATTTGATTTGATTTGATTCTCGTCAACAGCACCGGTTGGTAGCCACTTACAGACAAGTCAAAATGAAATATAAAATAATAACAGACAAAATTTGAAAGTGAAAAAACTACATACATGAAACATACGACAGGATGAGTAAAATCGCACAGACAAAACCGCAAAGATGTTTTTGTAAAATTGCATTGAATTGGCAAAGATATCAATATTCCTAGAACTGTTACGTGAATTAAATAAGGGGGATATGCGACCAATGAACCCTCTCTTTGTAACATCGACTGTTATGAGGTATATAAATTGGGTCCCTTCTTCTGGCAATCGAACGAGAAACATACTATGCAGGCTGTTGTGGCGAGTCGCCCACCTGTTGTTAATGACTGTGGAAACGGATTTAGAAGAATAGATGGCCATGAAAACAAACACGAAATCTCAAATATTTTTAACTGCAAGAAATCAACACTGCCTCATCCAAACAGGTCAAGGTCCAAGGGACATGCATGCGAGCTGGTACGATGCTACCAGCAGTTTTGTTTACTATTAAATATAGGAATGATAAAACTATCATTATCAATGCATTAAGCCCATACAGAAATACCACGTGACCTCGATGTAGGCTCCAAGGTCTTTTCAAAGAAGAACATGATTTGTTGACTCTCCAGATGTTCACGGGATGTTTGGTCATAGGGATGATCTCGTTACGGCTTATTAATAACAAGAGTAACCAGAAAGGATTAAGCTGGCAATGAACTAAGATGTGTAGTTTTCTTCGACAACGCACACAGAAATCATGAAATGCATATAGGACACCGAGGTCAAGGCCAACGTTACCGCATAAATGGCAGGAGTGACGCACCATAACATCGAGGCGTCGAGGTTAATGTCGGGTAATCATGCGACCTAGCGGCCGATATCGACCCGCCGTGATATTTGAGAGAATCTGGATAACAGGCATGGGCTGGTTTGTCAATGAAGAAAATATTAATAAATATTTGAATTTCAACAGTAGCAAATTTCTGAATGTGCTGTATTTTTTTCTTCTTTTTTTGATGGGAAGAAAGTCCAACTGGTGATCATTTGCATACATCAGTACCGGCAGCGATTGCACGTGCAGTACATTGTTGGTGGAGCACTTTGCCTGAGTACTAATATTTAACCACAGCTCACCTGTCCTGACAAATGGGGTTTTTTTTCACCAAAACTGGCAAAAATTGCCCTTAAATATATACGCATGCAAGTTTTATCATAATTCAACAACTCTGCGTCAGGTCATCTCTAAGAACCCGCATATAAAAGCAATCGGATGTGTGCATTCTAAAAAAGACCTTTGGAATTTTGACCAAAAACAGCAAAAATGGTGAAAGTAAAGCATAGAACAAAGTATCTGACTGAATTCCCTGTGTCAGAATAAATGGGACAACACACACTTGAAGTTAAAATACTGAAAAAGTTTTTAATTTTTCATTGCACAATGCACACCTTTCAATCAGAGAGAGAGCACCAAGCCATCCTCTCGCAATGATACCAACGGTGTGGTAAACAGGGCCAGCTTTCATCCTAATATCTCTATGAAAGTGAACGAAAGTCTGTGCCTGTCTTTATGTTGTCACAGCACAGTATCAACATACCTTGGAATTTCACACAGACATTTCTTTTGAAAGGCACTGGATAATGCTACTGAAGAATACATGCCAATTCAACACATCAAGGGCTTGTGCCACCTTGGTGCCCCCTGGAGTTTCAATGTCATCTCACAATATTCATATGGACGCTGAAATGGATTCTCTGCAAAAACACTGACACAACTTTAGTTTTAAAAATCTAATGTTATGTGCAATTGCCATTATATTCCATATACAGTATTAAAACTGCTAGTCAATTCTACCCGAGGACACATGATTGCAGACCAAACTGTCCCAACACATAGTATAATAAATTACCCACAATTCAGTTTGATTTGTACACACGATATTAAATTTTTTATAACTTTTTCAGTAATGCCTGAAAGCAATAATATAAAACCTCTAGACATTTGATTAATTACATCTATTGAAAGTACGATTAGATATTTCAGTATAAATTTCAAAGAAACCATTAAATAACCATAAAAGTCACATTCTGCAGGTACTACAAATGCCATACTTTTAGGCAGCAAGTTATGACAAACTGAAGGGGTCATTCTCTGAGGAAACTTAGCATGTAAATTTCTTTTGTCTTTCTGTTTGGAAAAAATCAATATCCTTTTGTTTCATAAAACAGGTGCAAATAGTCTCCCTACTTTTCATTACATTATTCTGTATGGCTGAAGACACAATCAGTGGAAAATTTTACAAAATGCTATCTCCTATCTCAATCATGCATAATTTTCTAATTGGTGTCCTCAAAAGTACGATTTCAGAATTTAAAAAACTAGTCTGTGAATTTGTCTACACATGGGAGACACAGTAGATTTCACTGAGGAGTTTCCATGTGTACAAATCATGATGAATTATGGGAAATCTTCAGTACTGTGCAACATCTGAATAAATATTTGGTACTTTGTTACATTAAAATAGACTTGGATTTCTCATACATTCCAAAGAAAATGCAACCTCCTATACTGATCCACATGGTTCTTGGTATGACACCGGCAAAGAGTCTACAGACAAAAGGAAAATAAAAAGAAGTGACATTATTTTACCGAAGAAGGAAGTGTATAAGTAAAATCTTCATTTTTGAGTTGATTTATTTGCAAAACAATATCTCTCTCTCTCTCTCTCTCTCTCTCTCTCTCTCTCTCTCTCTCTCTCTCTCNTTAGTCCAGATGAGGCTGTTTCTGAACCAGCCTGGTGAAAGAAAAAAATGACACAGCAGTGTTTATTCCGACAACATTTACACCAGCAGCAGAAATAGTAATAGCTGGTACAGTGTTTATACTAATGACTTAGTGAAAGATCACCCACAACACTGATTAGGAAATTAATGTTTTTAATTTATTTTGACTGTTGGCCAAACAAAAATGTCTGGTTCCACAAATTTAATAGTCCCCCCCCCATCACAGTATAAAACTATTGCAAAGTCACTGAATTTACAATGTATTTAAATTAACACACAGGGAACACTCGCTTGAATATCAAAGTGAAAATTATAACTTTCTTCATATTTTGAACTTTTGCCCTACATTCAAATCTAGCAGACAGGATAAAAATACAAATTTAAAAATTATACATAAATTTAAATTCACAAATTTCACAAAAAATTGTCATGAAATTTGTCTGCATTCTTGCCAACAAGTCAGTGTACAGTTTGAGTGATTTTGCCGAGTGATATGTTACAATAAACTTGTAGGTTTATTACCTCTTTACACAGGTTAATAACCAAACACTGTCTAGTCACTAACAGGATGTAATGTCATCTGCAGTTCTGCTGATAAATCCTTCAAATGAAACTCAGAAGCGAAAGTTGCCACATTAATGTATTCAAACATCAATAGTTTTAATCATGAAGACGCAGACAGCTGTATCGAGACAATTCAGGGAGTCAAGTCCTCACCTTTGCTAACATTATCCTAGTCTTGGCAACATCTAACGGAGTGGTAACAGCTGCTGAAAATCCCCCTGAAACACAGAAACAAAATCTTATGAAGACATGAAAATTGATTAAACCGGTGCCTGATTGTAACTTTGTAGGTGGTTTGGAAAATGTCAAATATGATTAAAGGAACATGATATCCTAAACCTAGTTAAATATAGAATATGAAACTGACATGTCAGCTAGATGCAATGAAATTGATGTATGGCTGTTACAGTGATATTTATTGAAGACATCTCTTACTGTAGAAATTATTTTTATTAGTATAAGCTACAAATAGTATAAATATTAATTAAATTAATTAGCATAAATTACATAGATAATAGATATTGACAATACTTTTCATATAATTAAAAAGTCATTACTTTTATTATCTATGATATTTCAATAGATTAAACCTGTAATTCCAATGGACCATGGTACAAACAAAAGCACATGTAGAAACACGCTTCAATGCATCTATTTCCACAAGAATTTGTACACATGGGTTTATTTGTACAGCCATCATGTGATCTCCGGGGTGTATTAAGTCTGCCAAATACCCATGCATCGCCTTTGTTCTGGAGTAGAACCATTTTCTACTAGTGTTAACTCATAACAGAGAGACGTACCAGATTTTTAGTGGATTGATAAAGTTTCCATGACGTAATTCTGTACAGCTAGATGTTCAGTACACCTCTTCATGACTCATCAATTTGGATCCACTTACCTCAGGCCAAATCGTTTTGAATAAGTGGGTTGGACAGATGCCAGGGGGTACCAGGTATGCGTGTGCAATGTTTAAAGGTTAAGGGTCAATACTGTAGTGAAGTGAAATATTTGTTGTATGAAAAACCAAGTATTCACCCACTCACCAGCAACAGCTCCACAAATGGCTGCTTCCCAGGGATCAACTGCGCTCTTTTTCTGTTTGGACCATACTTTCTAAATCAGAGAAAAGAGAGAGTATTCAGGACCCAAAAACCAACCTATAATAGATTCTACAACGATGTAACTGCTACAACAAAAACAATCATGATATCAAAATTATCTTCATAAAAATCGATGTTGTGAAACATCTTCACCAGTGTTGCACAATGCAACAAATATACCTCAACCTGGCATACAATGCTGAGCAATTTTACAAAACAAATATCACAGAATATAAGTATTTCAGCATATCCGATTAATAACCCAACATTTAGACTACAACAACTATCTTACTTTGAATGGTTCTGGATGTGATTTTTAACAGAAAAGGCTAACAACAATTCATCATGAATTTTTAACCATATCTACCGGTAAGTTCAGAACAATTGATCCCTTCTTATTTTGGTTTGATCTAAAGACACATGCATGAACTTATGCGTCCTGGCATTTCTAACAGAAATATCACATAAAAAAAATAAGTTACCATGATATTCAGTGTTTCCGAGTTTCTATATAAAAACAACCATATACTCACTTTTCCCAATTCCCAGAGAGGCATCTGTATAAATGAAAAGGGTATCTACAAAAGAAATGAAAAAAAAAGTAACCTTTGACCCCTTACTTTGTCGTGTATGTAATGTTTGGGGTGTGTGTACTGAATACAAGTTTTCACCATTATATTGTTGTGAAAATCAAGAATTTAGTGTTTGCCCATAGAGTTATCACAGGGGTAGCTGCAATTTTGATATCACATGTGGTAATGACTGCTGGGTAATTTGTTTCTCTTGTACCAATATTTGCATGGTGACGCTTTGATTTTGGTTCTAGATTTTGAAATAGAACAGGTTAAAATATCCTTGAGGAGAGTTTTAGAAAAAGTTTATCTCTTTTAAACTTTCAGGGCATGTGCTACCTATAAGTTTGGATCCTAACATAATCTTCATAAGTCAAAAAATTGATATTTTGAGTCAAGGGCACTTCTTTCTCTTGAAACCTTTCCTAACTACGCCATGGAACAATCACAGAGTCTTGGCCGCATTAACTGACCATGCTCTGGTGCCTTTATCAATCAAATAGATGTCCCTGTTTTGATAAGCCCTGATCTTTGAACTTTGATAGACAACCTTCAAGAGGCAGAGTGCTATAAAGGCAGAGTGCGATAAGGTCAAAGAGCATGAAAATCCACCATTAAATCATGTTCTTTTCTTACCTCTCTCATGACTGTAGTGAGGTAACCCCTGTAGAGACCTCTGAATCCCTGAAATACATCAAATAAACACAGCAAAACCCTGTGATTATGTCTCTCTGGTATAACGACATTTGATATCTCCCTGTGCCATTGGAAATACATACCAAAGAAATTGTCATATTTCACTGTTTAGATTGCTGTAATACTTTTCAAGTATTTGGAGATTGCTGAAAGTTTGTTTGAAATTGCCGCAACTATCTGTGACTTCCAAGCAGGGAAAGGAGTTGAATTCATCATAAACATAATTTCCTCATTGAAAACCTTACATACATTGTATACCAATGATACATTCACAGATCAGAATATTGATATTAGATTAAGCACATATTCAAAAAGTACTATTTAACGTAAACATAGGGCCAAAGTCCCTGAAGCTACTATTGACATGGATACAAAATCAAGTATTTCCTTAATGTATGAAATTATCTCACTAAAGTCATCCTAGGGACCTGTAAACCAAATATTAAAGCTCTCTGACCAGTGGTTTTGAAAAAAACAAGCGACGTAACAGTCGACAGAGCTCCGCTGCGTTATGTTGAGAATAACTTTGTGACACACGTGTTGATGATGAAAGTGGATTATTGATAGCTCATTTCAGGAGAGCCTGACCAAAAATGCCAAAATTAGCTGCAAAATACAAAATTGAACATTTCATCATAATTTCAATATATTACATTGAAATAAACCCTGGAAATCTGTATACCCAATATCAAAGCTATCAGATGAGTCACTTTTGAGAAACAAAGATTTTGACCAAAAATGGCAAAAAATTGACCCAAAAATTGAAGATTTCATCAAATTTCAATATATCACACTTAGATAACCCCTAGGAACCTGTATACCAAATATCAAAGATATCAGATAAGTAGTTTATGAGAAACAAATTTTTTGATCATAAATACCAAAAACTGGCCCCAAAAATACAAAATTGTAGATTTTATCATAATTTGAATATATCATATTTTGATCATTCCTATGAACCTGTATACCAAATATCAAAGCTGTCAGACAAGCGGTTTTGATGAAATAAATTTTTGACCAAAAATGACAAAAAATTCCTTCAAAATGCAAATTTGCATATTTCATCACAATTTGAACAAATCTTAGTTGGGTCATCCCTAGGGACCTAGCCTGTATACCAAATATAAAAGCTGTCTGACCAGCCATTATGAAGAAGATTTTTTACCCAAAAAGCCCTTTTTTTGGACTACTTTGCATATTTTTGACAATATCAAAAAATAACAAGTCATTGACAATGACATAGTCCCCACTTGTAATAGGAGTATTAGTCTTTATAGGGCAGGGAAATGTGGTCATTAAGAAGTATCACTGGAGTGTATATGTTCAGATCTACGGACACATAGGTCTGTGTCATTGTTCCCAATTTGAAACAAGAGGCATGTCTAAGTTATTATTCTAAATCGGGAAAAAAGATCAGACCTCTAGCTGTATTGGCCAGCCAAGAAATACATATGCGCATAATAAATGAGGTACAAGATGTGACACCTTAAGGTCTATTATCCTATCAAAATTGAAGCGTAAAGAACTTGTGGTTACTGAGTTATGCATATATATGCATAATCAGGGTCAAAGGTCATCAAGGTCACGTGACATTTGAAAAAAAATTGTATCGCTAATTAATCCATATATGCCAAAATTCAGACCTCTAGCTCTATTGGCTTGCCCATAATTATATATGTACATAATTAATGAGGTAAAGCATGTGTTGTCATAAGGTCTCCCATCCTACTAAATATAAAGGACATAGCACTTGTGGTTGCTTATTTATTGACATAATCGTGTATTTTAGGTAAAAGGTTATCGAGGTCACATAACATTTTGTCAAAAAATTTATATCCTGTAGTCTAACCCTATATACAAAAAAATCATACATCTAGCTCTTTTGGCTGGCTCAAAATTAGATATGCACATAATTAATGAGGTACAATGTGTGGCGTCATAAGGTGTCCCATCATACCAAATATGAAGGGTGTAGCACTTGTGGTGCCTGAGTAATGGACAAATATGTATATTTGAGGTCAAAGGTCACCAAGGTCACATGACATTTTGTCAAGAAAATTGTATTGATAAGTTATCCCTATATACCAAAAATCAGACATCTAGTTCCATTGGCTCGCTCAAAATTAGATATGTGCATAATTAATAAGGTACAATATGTGGCGTCATAAGGTGTCCCATCATACCATATATGAAGGGTGTAGCACTTGTGGTAATGCACAAATATGTATATTTGAGGTCAAAGGTCATTGAGGTCACATGACATTTTGTCAAAAAAATTGTATTGCTAAGTTTCCCTATATACCAAAAATCAGACCTCTAGCTCTATTGGCTCGCTAAAAATTAGATATGTGCATAACTAATGAGGTACAATGTGTGGCATCATAAGGTGTCCCATCATACCAAATATGACGGGTGTAGCACTTGTGGTTAGGGAGGCACCATTAGATCTTGGGAGGGGGGGGGTGGTCAAAAACAGAAAAAAAAAATTTTCAGAGCAGAAAGTTAGGAAAAAAAAAATCTTCAAACTAGTTTGCAAAATAAAAAAAAAATTAATAAGAAGACAAAGGCGTAAAAAAAAAATCTGCAAAAGTCTTTAAAATTTTGATTTTTTTTTAAATTTTACCGACAGAATGCAACTTTCTGTATTTTTTAGTACATCTTCCCGGCACATTTTTAATTTTAATTTATACATTTAGAGTGACTGTATCCCTTATACTGGAAGTTGTGATTATCTTATCTTTTCAGGACTTTTGTATTCTGATCACTTGAAAATTATGAAATTATAGAACCTGTTTTCTACTTGTTTCCTGCGTACAAACCAAGCAGGTACACTGGTAAAACATTGAAACTATGGTATGGTTGTCAAGACAGAAAAATGTATTTGCCTTTTAAGATCAAGGTAAACAGATGCAGGCCACATCAGTTTCATTTTTTCACAGCATTTTATTGCAATGAACAAGTAGAAACACGTCAATAATGATAAAACAACATATCAAGTCATTATGTATTATTTTGCTTTTAAAAAGGCATTTTCAATTCTTTTTTTCTCAAAAAACAGC
>LD343920.1:40169-64697 GCA_001465055.1 Ptychodera flava | reverse complement strand
GACGTGCATTTGTTTATGCGCCGTGTGCTCCTCGATATCCATTGGTGTTGTAGGTGACAGGCCGGCCGTTCACGTTCCAGCTGTACTTTGATGGTTGACGTATGCGTAGTAATATTGGTCATGTGCTTGGGTTCAATAATGGTGGTTGGTTCAAATCGCGCGGACGCCCTTACCAACATTGAACCTTGCCGTAAAGAGCAAGGAGGTGGTTTTACATATCCTTGAAGCCGTCCATAGTCACAATTTAGGTCTCTCATTGACTTGACCGAGGATTTAAGTCATCGAAAAAATGAAAAAAAAGTCAAAAGATACAAATAATGTCCCTTTAAAAAAGGGGTCTGTAGTTTCTTTAACAGGCATCACAAGACCACTTACTCTTACAATAATTACTTTCCTGAAAACCTTAGACAGTCTTTTGAATACGGAGAAAATTTGTGGTCAGCAGGTCTCAAATCGTATGGTGAGTGAGTAGCCAACCACGCAGCAGCGCCTTGAGCGGGTACCGGGTCTGCTTCTCCAAATGCTCGTGCGCCCTCAACTTTTACATTGACTATCACATACCATGGTATCGATATCGATAGACAACAAATGAATTAAATTCAAATGTGTGGAACTCATCTTAGTTTATTTCGTTCTATTTTATTTTATTTATTTGTTTAAATCTCATTTATTAAGTTGGTGTTTATTTCTTAATGAAAATAATAAAAAGGGACAATAAACACTGAATGTCTGACAGTTTTTGCTCACTAACTCTAGTAACTGTTATAATCATTACATTCAAGTTTCAACCATTCTCTTACCAAAAAAACAAAAATCAGGGATCATTGTACAAAGTCAGTTGCCACAGAAACAAATTACCTGAAATTTATCAATGCAAACTCAAAATGGCCGCCATCTCTGAGTTAGAGCTCCAATAGCTGCAATTGTTTAATAAACCGATGTCAAAATATCCTTAGTTTTCCAAGAGTTTTCTTTGAATAAGACCCACTAGAGACTGAAAAAGTGTATAACGCTGCCATGAGTGTCAAAAGTGGCATGAAAATTCAAAGGTTTTAACGTCATTTTAGATTTCCCGCCATTTTTCAAAAACTAATCATAGAAAATAAAGAGAAAATAAACAGAGAAAATAAAGATTACAACAACAAAATGTTGGATATCGTGTGTTGTGCATTCAAGTAAATGGCATCATGCTTGTTTCTGGTATGATCATGATGTGTATGTGCAGGAAATACTGCTTTGTGTAATTTCCCGTGGGGTGCCATTTTTTGGGTGCGGCACCCGTTTATTATTGAGCCTGTTAAACCGTGTAGGCATGGTCCAAATCAGCGAGCAGTGATACTTCAATGCACGTCCTTCAATTAGCATATTTACACGAACCAACTTTGGTTTGAAAATAAAATCATGAAAATAATGCATAAAATTAGCAGCTATTGGGGCTTTAATCTATGAGGGAAAATAAAATTTTCAATTTTTGAAAAACTAAGATGGTAAATTTTTTTTTTCTCTATAAGCATTAAAATGAGCCCCTACAAGTGATATATCAGAATATATTTGTAATAATATATCTGTCCCCGAGACTTCAACCTATAATGATTCTTTATTACTCCATTTCAGTTCCCATCATAGATTTCAGAAGCAGGCGGACAAAGTCCCATTGCCTCCACCAAAAGAGGTGAAAGTGAGAGACACCTTGGACACAATCATCAGAAATAAACTCAAAAAGAAAAGAAAATTTGAGGAAGAACCTGAAGGTAATCATGTTTCTCTTCAGTCTGAAGTAAGATTCATACTTTTATCTTGAAATTCATTTCTGACAGTGGTAAACCTTAAAGGGCCAGAAGCTGTAACTTTCGTTTCGATGGTATTTTTCATTATTTTTGTGGTTAATTTTAATCACACTTTCAGTGGTTCTACTGCACAGTGCATATTGAGATACACAGTGTTGACGTGTCAGCTAAGCTTGTACGTGTGAAGACTTCATAAGTGAATTCTGGTTCGGAATAGAATTCAAACAATAATATCAGGGCATTAAACACTGTAGGCTGTCATGACACGTATATTGTGTTAACAAGCTGAATAGTCTGTGTTTCAATATGCTTGGGGTAGTTGAGCAAGATCAAAGTGCAATTAACATAGAAAATAAAAATAGTGAAAAAATCATTAAAAGTCACAGAGCAGCTACTGGCCCGGCAAATTGTAAAGCCAGTTTGTCTTAATGATTGATCTCTGACTTCTCTCTCTCTCTCTCTCTCTCTCTCTCTCTCTCTCTCTCTCTCAGAAAACACCGAGTACAAAGATGGTAATGATGAAGGAGGAAGCAAGGTTGCCATGGTTACTTCCAGTAAGAAGCTGAAAACCAACCTGGAGAGGCAGGAGCAGTTGCTGGAAGGAAGGAGAAAAAGAAAGAGAAGAAGAAAGAGGAAGGGAGGCGGAGATGATAATCTGTCCTCAAAACCAGAGAAAAGCAGTGATGAAACCTCAACAGAAAAGTCTGTCCCTGGCAAAGAGGGACAGAATAAAGACCAGACGGGTTTTAGCAAGACTAGTCAAGACAGACTAGGGACTAATCAGAGTGATAAAGGTGGGGAGAAAAGTGCCAACAAGCAGAAAAAGACACAAAAAAGACACAAGATGAAAGAAATACATGAAAGTGTAACAAAGAGCGACTCCAAGACAGCGAAGGTAATGTTGATTTCATAATCATTGAATGTTTGTGTCATTAATATAAGTTTGTGATTTCTAATTGGTGATTTAATCATGTATATCAGTAGATTTGAATGAAATGAAAGACTAGAAGTTTCATATAAATGAGAGGTTATATTGTGTTCATTGTTCATACACTTACTGAGGTACAAGGTGACGCTGTCATAATTAGCATAATTACTGATTACAATGTGACTTTGATAGTCCAGTGCCCAGTCTTTATAGATGTGAAGTTTGTTCAGTAATTGACATATAGTGCATGATGCACAATTTATGAATATTCATTATGAGAATGAACTACTCGTTTGATGTGCATACGTAAACAGTGACAATTATTCAATGCACTTTGCCTGAATAAACACTATTACATTGTACTTGAAGTATTACTTGAATTTATGTAATTAGAGTAGAGATTAACGAAGAAATGATCTCAGTACTTGGTTACAAAGAGTGATCATTTATGGTCTATGAACATTAAGCAAAAAAAACTCAATGATTTGGCTGGATACGTATAGATAAGAAATTCTTAACCACAGAAGCTGGAGTTTTTTCTTTTCTGGATATCCGAAAAATTCAAGCGATATTTATTTGCAATTCAAATTACTCATTTCACATGCAGGTGATTACCTCACGAGGGTTTATCCTCTCAACTGCCAGTGCTGTTGCCAAGCAACCAGAGCAGGACAAGTTGAAAAAAAAGGATTCAAAGAAAAACAAGAAGAAACAAACTAAAAATGAAACAGAGAAAAAGAGTGGGAAGAACTTCAAAAAGATGAAAAAACAAAAGAAGAGGAAAAACTTGGAAAAAGACTCAGACACTTTGCACAAGAAGAAAGTAAAAAAATTCAAGAGACTGGACAAAAAATGTGAGAAAGAAGAAGATGTTAGTGAAAGGGGTGTTTCTGATTCTCAATCTAACCTGCCAATGCCTGTAAATCAGGATGGGCAAAAGAACAAAGGCAGTAATGCTCTGATAAAACAAAATTTGAAAAATGACAGTACTAAAAATAACAATAAGTTGAATCACGCGACTACTAATGTCAAGAGCACCTCACAGGCAGACACCAGGAATGACAGAGAGGCTGATCAGAGGCAAAGCAATACAAACCGCAGTGCACCAAGCCAGGCTGGTGATGTGGATGTGGCCATCAGACCAGTTAAAAATTTTCAAGAAGAAATCAACAGCCACGGGACTGTCACTGAATCTGTTACACTGAGCAGCCCAACGCAACAGCAATGGACTCCCCAGAAACGAAAGAAAAAGAAGTCAAGAAGTAAACAGAAGAATATCCGGAAGGACAACAGACCTGACCACATGGTGAGTGTAGCGCCCTCTAGCAGTGTGTAGCAGAAAGAAAGACCCCCAGTTTTGTGGTCAGGGGTTTTTCCAATTTAAAAACACCCACTAGGTAAACTGTATGTTGCCAGAGACTATGAAATCAATCATGACATCTCTGAGGTACTTCTACGAGAGATTATCAAAATAAAAAAGGCAAATGAGAGAAGCCTTTGATATTTTGTTTGATCTTCATGTGGCATTCTTGTCGTGTGTTTTATTAGCTCACATTTGGTTATACCAATGTGAGTTTATCGTATAAGCTGAAGTCGATGGCGTCTGTATGTATGTGTGTATGTATGTATGTATGTATGTATGTATGTATGTACGTACGTACAGTATGTCCGTCAACATCAAAAACATGCAAACCGCTGCACATTTCAGCTTGGTATTTGGTGTGTAGATGCATCCTGGGCTATAGATGGGATTTTGTTCAAATGAAGTCTGCATTGTCAAAATTATGCAAATGAGCTTACAAAATGTGAAAATGGTCAAGAATTAATATCTCGAGAACCACTGTTTTGATTGATTTGAAAATTTGTGTGCAAGTACCTTAGGTGAACCTTATACAGTTTTATGAATATTGTGAAGATATCCTTAATTTTGTATTTTTGCTGAATTTTTTGGTCATTTTTCTCATTTTCAGTAAAAATTCTTCTTCTCTGAAACCGCCTGCCCAATGGCTCTCAAATTTGGGTTAGATCTTTGCGAGGGTGTTACTCTTCTAATTTGTTGAAATTATGACAAAATTGGGAAAATTACTATTTTGGAGCAATTTTGTCATTTTTGGTCAAAAAATCTTAAACAGTATTTTCTTTTTAAAACCCCAGGACAGACAGCTTTTATATTTGGTACACAGACGTACAGACGTGACAATATGTGGAAATTGTCCTGAAATATACAAATTTGTATTTTTAAGAAAATATTGTCATTTTTGGTCAAGAAAACTTGTTCTCAAAATTACTTGTTTGATAGCTTTGTAATTTGGTATAAAGCCCCGAGGGATGTTATTAGATAACTTTTCTGTTCAAAGTGTTGGGAAACCCCTAAATTTGTATATTTTAGGTAATTTTCTCAGTTTGTGACCTTAAATGACCTACACCAACCCAGGATATGTTGTGAGACAGTTTCGAAGGCTGTGAACATAATTTTGTCATATTTGGTATCAATTTGTAGGAAAATGTGATCCAGAAAACAAAGCTGAGGTGAATTTTTTCATTGCGGACCAATTTTTGCAACTTTTCTATGTAAGACATACAAGAACTGATGAGAAATTTGGATCCAGGATAATTCCAGATGTTGTAATCACCGCCCACAGTGGAAGGCATTTCACTATCTGTAACTAACTTAAGTACTGTTTACATTAGAATGATAACACTCATGGCATTAATTAAAAACTCCCCAAGGTTGTAATACATTTCCTGTAATCTGGCGTTATGTAATACCAAGGGATGGAACATTTGATATTCAGGGGGGGTAGGGTCTAGGAGATTGATGAGGTAGCATTACTTTTTACCAGATCCCTTGTACATTTTTTTACCCACTCCCACCTTTTCTTTTTATCAAGCCTTCTCTGTCTATTTTTTGTTTTGGACATTTGCTTATGTATTTACAATCTGCTTGTCCCATTGCTATAGAAGTTGATATGCATGTTCCTAAAGATGACCTCCAGTACCTAAGTTGGAGACCTTGTTTGCTTTTGTCATTCTTGTTTTTCCTGGTTTAAATATTTCTCGAATGGACCAATTCAAACCGAATGTGAGCACACTGTCCTTGACGGTATTTTTTACGTTTGGTCTCTTCAGATAACAATTATAGGCTGGTAAAATGTAAGTCTGTTCAGTGTACTCACATGGCATGTATTTACGTCATTTTCTGGTACAAGCCCTATCACAGATGTTATATTATGAATTCTGCCATTTCCCCACACTACGTACACTTAACCAACAACTCAAGAACGTAGTCAGGCTATTACATCTGATTCAAATACAAATATGATCCTTCAAATATCTGGCCAAAGTAAGTGAATGTTTCGTCTTGTGTCGATACAAAGTTCCAAAAAAGATAGACAAGTAAGAGTTAAAAAACACACTCAAAAACTTGAACGCAACATCTATCTGCCTTCATTTGAATTTTCACATACAACATGCACGTTGAAGTTCATGTAACTGTATGGTATATGCTACTAGACGGTACTGTTTTATGTCACCCACATGGTTTAATGATTTTAATAGTACATGGAATATTGCCAGTGATCAAAAATTGTGCAAGAAAGAGGTTTTGTTTTGTTTCTGAAATACTCCAAAAACCCAAGCATGTTTGGACACAAAACAAAGGACTTACCATGGTCTTTGTTTCCCATTTCTATTATTTCCATCTTGCATTCATACAGCAACATCGCTTTGAATTGGAAAGTATTACACTGAATGCATAAATAATTTAAGATTATCACATGCACGTGTAAATATTAAATTTTATGCTCTGTGCAGAAATTCAGTTGCCCACACTTCACATTAACGATGTCCAAAAGTACAAGAACCGTGATCCTATCAAGCCATTGTTTAGATTCAGTGTTTTTGTTAAGGCTGGTACCCTGGTATATTTTACCACAGTTCCCCAGTCATGTATTTCCAACGCTCCCCCTGTTATATCGATGCTATACCATCACTATCAGGGGACAACCGAAATGTTACCAGGGCTGCCACACAATTAACCTACCATATGTACCCAAACCTTGACAAAAACACTGTGACTGTATTACTTTTGTATCAGTGCAATTATCTTGGTGAATTTATTGGTAAAAATTAGGTGAATTATTGTTGATTTTATCATACACAATATACATATGATGAGCTAAAGTCTGTCTGCAAAGCAAAATGGATGTATGGCCGACTTGAGAAACTTCTCACTGGCACAAGATCATTTTACAATGATACATACTGATATAGAGCTGACATAAAGATATTTCCAAAATTTTCAACACTGACTCAAAATGTTTATTAGTTTTCGGGCACTATGATAAGTAGTTACCCTTGACTCTACTTAATCAACGCAATGTCATAAAGCAATGTCGTGGTTTCCTCTCAAAGATATCAAAACACGTTATTTGTTCTCTCATGATGTTTCAGAAACCACCACATCTTAGGATTAAGACAGACACACATCTGCCAGTTCTAGGATTGTGAAAGTCAAGATGGCTTCCTAGTTTGGATTCGAAATCATTCTCTGTGCCACATCAACTTCTGTTGCAATGCCCAGTCCTACATCACAGTGACGTCAGAACCAGCCATGGACTCAGATTCAGAATGTTACAGCTTCAAATAATAGCTTTATACAGTGACACTGACTGGCAGCTGTCAATATAATAAACCTCGATTTGCTGCAGTAATTAAACACATATTTTTACAAGTTCTAAAAATCATAATTTTTTATGAACTTTAAGGGACAAATTTATTTCAAATCAGTGCATCTATAACACACAGATGCATGTGTATTTTTACCAGTGACATATAGTCATAGATTGTACTTTAAGGTTTAAACTATTATTTCCCAGGTTATGAAGAGCTGCAAGTTCAAGTACATTCAATCACAGACTAGACCCCATCAATTTTATGAAATTATATGAATGAAATCTTGATTGTATATTTTCATTTTCTGTCCATGCAAAAAATGCGCTGGTGCAATGTAATTTTTTGGATAAGACTATCAAATTAGCCATGGACTCAGCCGTTGACTCAAGTGGTAACCATTTTTGAATCTCAGGTTTTGTTACAAAAAGTATTCAAATATAAAAAAGGACCAGCAAGTTATCTGACCTTTTATCAAAACTGTTTCCCATACTTAGGATAACATAAACCAAACGAGAAACATTCACTGCCCTGTAATAATCAAACTGAGTTGCAATGATAGGATGATTGAGACAACAATATCTCCTTTGAATTTTGTGATGTTGTCAGGCACACATCTTTGTTTTATATCATCAAGAGAAAACAATCAAAACAAGTTGTTTGTTGACTGATTCATAAGTTTAGTGACAGACTGCTGATGCATACAAATGAATTACAGAACTTCATTTCGACAGTACTATAGGAGGATTTGATTATATGGCGCCCTCTATGGCGAACCACCCCTGCTTCTGTTGACCTTTAATCTGCAGGAACCTGATACTGGGAGTTAAAAAACACTTTTGACTGTTTCATTTATTTTATATGATGAACATCCATATAAGATTTGGTAAGCGAAGCTATATTGAAAAGTTCTTTCAAAATATTGTGTCAAATGCTTGATTTTGTAGAATTTCTTCAATTGGTCATTTTAATGAAACATTGCACCTCAGCCGTTTCAAATATAGAACCAGTTTTGTCCATTTTTACATTATTACCTTGCCAATTATCCACTTTTACCTCATATATTTTAAAGTCATTTGTAGAGGAGCATTTTAGAAGTCTAGGCTGAAAGGAAATGACAAAACTTCAAATTTAGTCTGAATCATTTGAGTACTCAAATATATTGAAAAGTTCAATGAGCTGCCAAGAACGACATGTTTCTATGCAATGTTTCTCAAAATGTCGGACGGAAACACCATATTTGAAATAATTTTTGTCAGTCGAATACTACCTTCAACATTTTCAAATATCAAGAAAATGACAATTCGGATGGTATCTGGAAGTCCTCCATTTTGTGCTATTTATAGAGGAGGTTATTCTTGTGGTATTTGCACATCAATGGTTGTGCAGAGTTAGAGTTTAAACGATATTCTCTCATGTTCATTTTGTTTTAACAAGCTATCTTTCTTTGACGATGTAGCATTAATTCCCAAGAAATTTTATTTCATAATTTTTACAGAAACTTGCATATTGGAAAAGAAATAAAATACCAATGGTGATTTTAATATTACTCTTCCACATTTCTTTAATTTCATGACCGTATTTTGCAGGTTGTTGCAGTTTAGACGGATAAATGATATCGCAACGTTGGAATTAGATTTATTTATCAGTGATATATTGTTTGCCGCCTGCAACTTCGCTCTATTTTGCTATCACACCGTGTCAAAGGTCATTTTCCTCTTACTTGTAAGTGAATGCCACTGTTGCCACACACTGCAAATGAGATTTACAAGGCAAACTTGTCATAAGGCTACAGCGTTCCGTGATTTATGACAAGTACAATGTCAATATTGTCGATTATCATAATAAAGGTCAAGGGCAAGAAGATACACCGCAGAACTCTAAGTCTGACCTTGAATCAGGCACGACCAACCATGGTACATGAAGTACGAGTTCGCAATTAAACTAACGTCCGACCTGATGCCCATTTATCTTCATCTGATCATATCATTAGCCTTGAAGTTCTGAGACAACTTTAAATACACATTGTGAATACCATGACACTAGCGTTGAAGAACAATATGATTACTAGCCCCATTTAAATGGCTGTATCTTTTGCATTTTTTCGATAAGATGGTTTGAAAACGAAATGCAACTTTTATATATACGTCAAAATGCTTAGCGAACTGTGACAACAAAACGTTTCTCAAACACTTGCGACGAACGCACAACTTTAGATTTGAACAACAACAATTTTCGATTTGCAGCTTAAGTACGGCTGCCACAAATACACGCGTAAGAGCCTGAATTTAATCGACCGAATCCACCCATCCGACCAAGGGTAGAAGTAAAGGCTTAGTACCGGGGAAACAAAATATATCTGAAGATTGAATGGCATTTTATTTTGGCATAGATGTGGGAAAAAAAGATAAAACTAACGGGGCTTTAAAAATGGGATGCATGCAGAGATGATGACGTTCCACTTTCCTTGTTCTTCGCTTTTGAACTAAGTAGGCCTATAGTAGGGAGTAAAAGCTACCCTACGTGTATGATGAGGCGAATCTTTGCAAAGTTGACCTCATGGTGGCGTTGTGCAAACGTATCGCCCTGCACTGTGATGAAATCAGTGAAGGAAAAAAAATCTATGTTAATTCAATAAAAAAATCTATGCTAATTCCATGAATGTATGCCAATAAACCGATTATAAGGCTACTACTTGAAGTTATTAAAATATTCTCGTCAACTAAAGCAAATATCAATATTTGATAATCGTCACAAGTGGGCCACTTTTTATTGATTTGTATTTCACCGCTCTTCTCGAAATCAGCTTACTTGCATCGTAGTAATAATTGGACAGGGAGAAACACTCGACCAAGCGTGGGCATGATACAACAGAGTTAATAAAATGTCAATAAAATGCCTTTATCGTTATATTTTTAAAGAGAAATTGGAACAAGTTACATATTTCATACCAGATGTTTATATTGGAAAGCTTGTCCATTAGAAGTATTACAGGTATAAAGATATAGAGACAGGAGTAATGGCGAAACGCCTCATTCTTTATCAATTTCGTGATCAACAGTCGGTGCTAAATGAAACATTGTTTGTGTATTACTTGGTCACCATGCGCTCGTGAGAACGCCAAACCTGCATTATAGCGACAATTCAGGTGCTGCAACTTTTTATATCAAAGAGAGTACTGAAATAATGACAAAGATTTAGTTTACAGAAGATCTAGTCTACATTTAAAATTACATTTCATCGGTGATACAAACGTGGTATAATGCTAACATACAGGTGAGCGAATCAGCTGTTGTGACATGTACATCAATTTGTCAGATTGACAGTAAAATGAAGTGATAGTGGCGAGTACATTACTATAAGACGATAAAGACTTCGGCTGTCAACTTATCTGAAACTTTATCACAGATAATCTCAAAATGATGAAGCATATTAGTGTCTAACGCTCTTCGTATCGAATTCTGTTCAGTTGTTCATGTGAGCGGCAAGTCGCCGCCCCTCCAAAGATAAATAAATAGTAAATAGATAAATAGATTGGTAAATAAATAAATAAATAAATAAATAAATAAATAAATAAATAAATAAATAAATAAATAAATAAATAAATAAATAGATAAATAAATAAATAGAAAGGTTTACGGTATGGATGATGTATGTGTCGCAGAGATTCACAATTCTATTGTAATGTTTAGCAATGATTTCATCTCACTTTGTGCGCCTGCAATCAATGATTAAGAAGGAAGGGATAAATGGGTATTTCAGTGGCCCTAAGATTTGATTTATATACGAAATGCATTCGCAGGTATAGTGTAAGCTTTTCTCTACTCAGCATTAATCAACGATGCCATGCTGCAACTTCAAGATAGGAAGTCTAAAATCGCCTTGGCAATGAATATCAGACTTATTTTGAAGTCACGAATCGCCGTTTAGAAGTGTAAAAAATCGAGAATAGTTATCACAGGTGTCATAAGGCACAACCCAACACGCCCTCGATGAGCTCCCAAAGAGCTAGACATGGTGAACTACAGCACCATTCAAAACTCGTCATAGAAACTCAATTTCAACTTGTCATATGCGCACCGTTACACGACTTCTGTTTTTAGTGTGAATACTTTTCGCTATTGTGTTTTTCTTCTTGGAGACACGTGCTTTGTTTATTTATTTGAGCTTAATCGGGTCAATATTGTATCCATTGACCATTGTCAAAACAAACCGATGGTCTGTAGACTCTCTTCTTTGCCAAGCACATAGTTCCAATAGAGTAACATGGTAGCAAAAAAAAACCTCTGTGTACAGAAATGTCTGCAATGTTGCACTTGACATGTTTCAGTGGTGTTAGAGTAAACTCCATACGTTCCTCGGTGGAGGTCTGTCCGTTTCCGATCACTGTCGTCCGGAACGTATGCCAACAGACTACCGTCAACGCCCAGCGTAACTTACACATCCTGCAGTGAATGCCATTTGAATCGATTTACGCAACCCACCAACAAAGGTGGAATTCTGCATTATTTATCAAACAGTATTTGCTGCAGTTGACCCCTTAGGCTTTTCAAGGTCAGCACTCCGTGACGGCAAAGAGGAGGAGCTCGCTGGACAGACCAATATGCCGGTGGCTACACTTTCTACGCAAGGGGTAATTTTCAACCGGTGTTTTCAAAAACATACCGTGTACCTGAATTTTAGGAGAGAATATTTCTCCAGATAAACAAATAAATCAACCGTGACGAGAGCCTTAACTTTTTACCTGGATTCACGACGTAACATTTGTGGCCAAGAACCGACGAGTTAGGGATGCTTCCACCTGTTGATTGCAACTTTTAACTTCATCAATTTTTCATTTATTAGAGTATAATTGATTCTTTATGAAGACCAGTTTCCCTCAGAGAAACTAGAAATAGTTACAGCTTTGAGCCGAGAGAAGGAAATCGTTTATTGACTTTGACGTACAGTTCAATCACAGACCTTGTTGTTTATCCAAAAGAGCTAGTGTTTGGATATCTTGAAGTCATTAGATGAGTGCGCCAAATGTATGTATGCTACTGAACGATCAATGACTTCTGTAGTGGGACATGGGTCGATTCCATTTCTGAATACAGGGGCGTTGATCGACTTTTGTGAAGATGCCGAAACCTATGGAAGAGAAACTAAAATTTCAGTTCACCAAAGTCGGGAAAACTCTGATTTAATAATCTCATTTGGATGTAATTGATGGAATCTTTCCGGCACGCCGTACGGGTAGGCTTGGGCCTCGCATCTCGGCTTGTACTGTGATATCAAAGTGGCCCCGGTCACAGGTGAAGGTGCGCCGCGTGCTGGTGGCTTTTTTTGCTCTGTCTCACACCTGTTAAGATATTCATTGTCCTTCTTGACTACAATTGTCTCCGACAGTCACGTGACCGAGACACAATACGATCTTGGATATGTAATTTTGGCTTACAAACAACAGACAGTGAAAGCCGATCGGGAACGTAGTATTCGGTTCAGACATTTGATCACGCCGTGTTGAGTTACTACATAGGTATACGATGAAACTCAGTACGTCACTGCAGTAGAATGTGCCTTAGTGATCGCAGCGGCGATGGCTGACGGCGGCGGGATTATTTTGCCTCCTTTACCAAATAAACCTAACTACAACTCATCGCCGGAGAACGCACTTCTCCCGGGAGTCAACCAGCACTTAGTGGAGTCGGTGGTCAGTCAACTTCCAGAGATAGCCGGTAAGTCCGATCCCGAGAGTCGCGTTCGCTCGCCCAGGCTGGCGAAACCAGCCAGACGCGTCTGTGGTAACGGTGGAGGGGTCTGCAGTTCAAACAGCAATCCATCACGCCACCGCAGCTATCAAAAAAGTCCTGTACTGAAAAAGATGGTACTCAAACAAATCGGCCTACAATTGAGGCCAAAGTCTATATCGACAAAATAGTGAAGTCTATCAACGTTACTAAGCTGAAAAATCAAAATCGCCACACTTACAGCAATGGCTTTGAACACCTGAAGGCTATGATGATTATTTCGCTTTTGTACTGTGGGCAAATTGCCTGTAAAAGTTCATTGGATGTCACGGTTTTAGTGTGATTTTGATGGCTTGTAGTTTGGCGACCTTTCAATCCTAAACAAAAAAAAACAAGACTATACAATCTTTACATTTGGTGTTACCAATTGTCGTTTTGTCCTACTTCGTCTAAAGAGCTTTGCGACTGTTACAAGCACAAGAGGTTCGATCTGTTTATTACTTTACGTAGTGCCTACAACTTTGAAATTGAACGTGTCAAAGATTTTTAAAAATTCCCAGTTTTAATGGCCCACCTCGTTTCGGATAACTTTGTCTCGACTTCCGTTCGGCCATTCGAACAATAAAGTTCAGTTTATGTGTAAAATCGATGCAATACCCAGATCTCAAGGTGATCTTGAACGACTAGAGTTTGTCTATCTCCGGTCTTTGGGATCTCTTTGCCGTTTGAGAAGTACAACATTGACGTCCCTTAATTATTAAGACCACTCCGGCATAGAAATCGACTTGGTGCACTCTGCGGCCGCCTAGTGTTTTGATTGTTAGTAACCAAAGAGTTTGGAAATCGATCGATAAAACTGTCACAAACAACACTTTGTCTCGGCTGCCACCGAGGACCCCCGTACCTGTCCCTCTGTATACCTATATTAACTCGCCATGTCGCTGGCGTCTTCGTTTGACCAGAAGGTCGATGCAATACTCGACTCTATTCCAAAGAATTAAACAGTTTCGAACACGTAGACTCCGTTCAGTCTTTGTCCAGAGCAACTGATAAAGCGACTATTGTTATTAATCCCCTTTCTACTTTTTGTCCTTGCAGATGTTTTACGACGAGTTCAGAATAGCCGTGCCTCCTTCACCGAATTACTCTTGCGCACATCTATCAGCGATGTTGAACGTCTTCCCCCAATCCACCCCTCAGTTGCGGTGAGTCTCATGCACTAGAAAGCAATCGTATGGTTGAGATAGCAGCTTTGAGGATTAAACTACGCAAGGTTATGCAGACGAGTGTTGCCTTGAAATAATTACTCCTCAAGGGCGCCACTCGCACGATCTCTTGAATCGTAAAGTTAACATTACTTTCGGTTCAGTTTTGAACAAATACCAATTTAATATTATTGGCTTTGCAATAACGAGTAAAGCCTTGAATGGGCACATGACAATCAATATGACTTACAGACTAACACAGACGGGCATACAGAGACAGAGCAACAGACGGACGAAGAGAGACAGATATATTGTAGATAAGCAAATGGATAATAGAACATAGAAATAGACTGACAGGGAGATAGAAAGACGAGACACGGGCAGACAGACAGACAAGTAGATATATTACTTAATTTATTCATAGGCATACAGACAGAAATACGATGGGATAAATGGACAAGCCATTAGGGCAGACAGACAGACTAACATACGAATATGTATACAGATAAAAAACAGGCAGACAGACAAACAAATAAAAATGTTGGTAAGTGGATACAAGTATATTGAAGATTACAGGAAACCGGCAAATCGACATACTACCGACAGACACATGAATAAATGGATTGACATGTTCTAGACGGGTAGTTAAGGAAAGCATTGAAGAGACAGGCGGGCAGATAGATAGATAAATAGGTACAGAGACAGACAGTCACAGACATACATACTGACAGATAGATAGGTAGTGAGATACATTTAAATGGGTCGATTGATTGATTGATAAATGAATACATATGTCTTTAGGTAGGTAGATAATGAGACATAAATTAGATGGATAGATAATTAGATAGAGAGATGGTTAGATGAGATAAGTTGATAGATAGTTGATAAGATAGATAGATAGATATATAGATCGATAGATAGATAGATAAGTAGGTAGACGGACTTTAAATTTAGACTAAACTTCTTATTTTGCGTGTACAAGAAAGGCGGATACAGAGAATGGAGCGGAGAACAAGATTTGAATGAATTGTTTTCCTTTCGTTACTGAATCAATGGCTGTCGGACTTTTTCGCGTAAACGTTTTGGATAAAACTTTTTCATATATGGACAGAAAATTCAACTGATGAACAATCTTTATCTGAAGTATACTATAGTTTTTGTGTAAAGACTACGTGTAAATTCCTTTCAGAAAGACTTACTTGGCAAAAGTAAAGATTTCTGATTTCATTTGATGTTTGATTTCATTTCAAAGAACATCAATAGAAATCTCTTGACATATTTTCTCTGTAAGAGCCTCTAAAAGTCGTTGCCAACTTGAAAGGAGGGAAACTGATGACACAGTACTTTAGAATACTTGCGGGGAACAATTCACTCAGAAAGGGTCTTTAAGTCTTTCTCCCAGATCTTTTGAAAATCACACTCAAATATTTCATGCGATACATCGTTATGCGGCGATGGCTTACGGATTGGTTGATACTAAAAGAATAAATTCCGAGCCACAATAGGCCGGGAAAGATTGAGGGCTTTTTACTGCAAATCAGTCTCCAAAGGGGATTTGTTTTGTTGGCCCGTGGGATCAGCCGGGCCTATGTGAAATGATTGCGCAAACTCCCGTCCCTGACAACAGTGCGCGTTTCGTTCGTAGCTAGTGCAAAACACTGCGTGGATACGCGATACGCGGACTTACATTTCACCTGTAATAGAAATTGAAATTCAAAACAGAGCGACTTAGAGCCATGCCACAGGGCCCAGGGTTTCTTGTTCTTCCACAGTGATGTGCCAATTCTCTTGGCCTTTGTTCGCTACACATGTCACACAAAACCCTAAGAGCGACTTAATTTCTTGGTCTTAACTTTCGGAGTCAAGGCTGTGTGTGTGTGAAGTAACCCGATGCTTTCAGACCGTGGGGACGGACAGACTTTCAATTAACAAGCTCAGAAGAGCGTCGATGACGGGTTGACCGGGGGAAATGTTTGCCGTGGAAAAATAAGACCCAATCTTCAAGTTGCAATGGGCGACCGAGAAATCAGGTCAGGGCAAGTTACAGACTGGTAGGAGGAGCAAGCGACCCGAGGATTAAAATTCCGCCGTGAGTTATAACCTGGCTCGTTTCGACAGAGAGTTGATTCAGGCGAGTGACTCACCAAAAGAAAAAAGCAACCATCACGCGCAAATTATCGCGTTACCACGGTTACACTCGATCGGCAAATCGAGCATAATTGAATATGACGACAGAATCAATCTGCGAGCATTGCACAACTTTCGAAAGGGCTACACAAAAATCACGCCTCGCCGTTTTTCGTGTAAATATGTCAGGGCATTACATTTCTGCTAAGTTAAAACTCGAAAAACTGAAAACTCTACATTTTATGTCGTTCAGAAGTCCATATATATTTCCCGATTATCGATTGACCAAAAATCCCCCACGAACACACTATGTGGTGGGCGTGAACTTTTCTAGCGTATAATTGATGTATGATTGTGTACACAACATATCTTTTTGAACCCCCATAATACACAGCCTAGAGTGTCCGCAAGGTTATACACACCCTGACTACGACGGTATGTGTACATAGTATGACGGGTATGGCAGCGAGAAAAGGAAAAATCCCACAAAGGCCGTGTAGAAGACAGCAGTTTGAAGATCGATACTCCTCATTTAAATCAGTGGATTTTTTTTGAGGAAAATCCCTTCGTCTCTGTGAAGAGTTCGAAACCCCAACAATTGCATCAAAAGTGAATTTAGATCTATAGCATTTTCAGTTTAACCGAGTCAATTTCCTATGGTTACAAGCGTTCACACAGTAATTCCATCTGAAATTAAAGTCAAATTTACTTTGCGCGGCTCTGTAGATATTAAATCACGTGGACGTGAAAGCGTACGTAATTGAAACGAACAACACGCCGCTGCTATGGTAACTTCGGTGGCGAGTAAAAGCACGCCAGAATCTGAGTGGAGGGTGTTTAATTCGGACAATGCCCAAGTCACTCCGGCTTATTGGCTTGTAAGAAGGGTTGTTTCGGAATTTGTCGCGCGCACTGAATAGTGAGGGACATTCAGAAAGGCTGACGGATATAACAGAAAGTGGTTGCAGAGTGAAAACAACAAATATTGCAGCTGTTTGACATGAGGGAGGGTATATTGTTCTCGCAAAGGACGCACGTTGTTCTCACAAGTGTGTAGAGAAATAATTTTGAAATTGTCCACTTTTCGAGAAGTGTCCGTCTCAAGATGTCCAATTTAAGCACTTTAAAGACAGCGGGTATATTAGGCCTCAGCGCAAACGGACGAACATTTGTAATTACTCAACAGCAACCGCTAAAAGCATGTGTGACATTACACTAATCACTCGCTGAACAATCGGTTGTGTTTTAGACTGTGGCATCGCCCCTCACAGGTGTTTAGTGATAACGACAAAGCAATTCCTGACTTTTGGGCTTATTGAGGCAGGACTACAGCCCTAAAAGTTGGCAATTTGAAAGCTTCCTCGCGTGTGTTTTGCTGCCTTCAAAATGTACACGAGACTATACCCTGTATTATCAGTAATGTTTGAGCATAGAACATTTTGCAAGAAATCATGGGGAGACTGAACACGGACAAGTGTTGTCTGTGAGAAAGAAGAACCTTACATTATATCCATTCCTTATTGCTTCTCAAATTATCCGCAATTACATCAATATTCTCAAAAAAGACACAAACGACATAAAATATCGCGTAGCCCGAAAGCACTCCGGATTGTCAGAGTTCTCGATCCTCTGGACACGACCAACAAGCGTCGATCGATTGCTCAGTCTTCACACGGCAGAATGCAATTGTGTCAAACTTCTTGACAATGATAGTGCTTTATCTGGTTTTTGACCTCCATGTCCACAAAGTAAGCAGTAACCCGTGCCATCTGTTAACGAATGGGTCATGATATTGCTCGCAACAGTGCGATATGAGGAAAATAGTGAGTTTGGTGATGCAAACAGCCAGAAGGAATGTACGGTCACGCACTGGTATTCTTCAAGCGAGCTGATTGACTTTGCAAAAACAAAATAAATTAAAGTTTATCGAAGTTAACGCAATCAATGTCACAGAAGGTTAATTTATTTCATAATCGGTACCATTTTGTCATATATAGGAGATAAGAAAGTCGTTACACAATATATACATATATACATCATACTCCCTGAACTGCTGTGTTATAAAGGCATTATAGTGGCCCTGACAACAAGCCTATGGCGACGAATGACGAATCACAAACATCAAATGTCGCCGGATTGACATACCTTTGTTTCATATCGATAACCCTGTTATCGTCGATAAGCGACGCTCTTTTATGAACAAGATTATTTTAAAAACAACTCGTATCATTATTGGACACAAACCCTACGCTTTTACGCACTCATGATCCTTGGATGGTTGCCGACGCAAAAATATACTCGTTACACCACACGCTAATAGCAAGATGCCAGTGACAAATTTGTGTGCGCAGTATATATCATCATGCACGACCTCCGGCGCCCAAGCTGCTGAGCATATGTAGAATGTCAGAATGTTATTTAGAACATTTGAAATGTTTTGACCCATTTCCTACGGATCCGAATAGTCACATGAAATCACCACATACCCGCAAACGTAAGACCTGTAACATGATTTCATAATTTGCCCGTATGGGTAAACAAATAAAGGATATCATGAATCGAAAACACATTTTTACCATATTAATAACTTAATTAAAATGTATTATTATTTGCACAGCTTTACAAATCAATCAATCATGTCGTGATTTTAATCTATTTGTCAGGAAAATGTCATGTTGGAGAGTTCAAGGGCATATACAGGTAGATGTTAATTTAGGAATAGATGGCGTCTGAAAGAACTTTTCATTGGGTAGATACGTAAAAGAGAGAAAGGGAGAGACAAACGCGTAGGGACTGAGGGACACATAGACAGAGGCGGGCAGATTGAGAAGGACCGAAATCAAGGCAGAGAGTGTTGGTCTCACAACCTTTGAAGTTATCCCGGTTATTTTGTCAGAACTCTTTATTTTTAATTTGTACTAGAAACCTCCATAACAACAAACTAATGTTGAAATCTTCTTGTTTCTATGTGTACCTATGCCAATAATATGACATCATCGCTAAAACGAGGCTCTGGTGAGGCGGAATGCTAAGATTAAACCTGCGTCACGTAAATTAGTCAGCGGTTGAGTAAATTGTTGAGGGTTTCCACTAATGGACATGTTTTTCGAATAAAGGTCACCGGTGTAAAACTGTCATAAAACACCCTGTGTGGGTCTCAAGTGTCGCGTATTCATGTTATTTGGCTCAAGTATTCGTGTTATTCTCTGTGGTATGGTCCAGTGTGTGTGTACAGCGGACTGTATGCCAACAAAAGTCACGCAAGTTGGCCAAGACCCGTAATCCGTGAAGCTATCGCAACTGGTAGTTGTCGGTGAATAAGTTCCGGGTTTCTGCCATCGCTAAGAATTCAGAATACGTGTAACTTTAAAAAACGCCAGCATCATCGCATTTCAAACTCTACGTTTCAAACTTTTCCTTGTACAGACATTCTCAGACTTCGGGATTTTGACACGATTCAGAATATTACGGTTACACCATAACAAAAAATGCTGAGAATAGTTAATATTTCAAACGAAATCTTCCACTGTCAAGGATAATCTAGAAGGCGTTTCAAAGGATCCCTTAGCTTAAAAAGACACTATTCAATCTTTCAGAATAAGGATATGGAATGACACCGATCCTGTCAGCTTTGTGCTATGTAAAACGCTTCTAGAATCTAGTACCCATAATATGCCACACAGCCATTCTAAAAGATGAAGGTGGACCAGAATCGCCGTGGTTATGCGTATTGAAAGGAAAGGAATTAGATCTCTTTTCATGCACGGCGTGATGTGGTTGCCCCAATCAAGTTCAACTACAAGACAGACGTCTTGGATAATCATATTGTTCTTAAGTATGTATGCGCATTGTTTGGTAAAACATGTCAAATTCTGGCGGCAAACCCTATTCAGTTAAACCGTTATGATATCAGTGCCTTCAGTGAAATATTTTCGTTTATACTGTACTAAATTAAAACCTGGATTGTTTATAATATAATACCGAATTTTGAAAAATACACCGGTTGGTGAACGATCACCGGTTAATAACCCTTTTACATCCTGTGTATTCAATTTTCCCCCGCCTTGGCGATAACAATGAGAGTTGACAACGACTCAAGCAGTAAACAGCCAAGTAAATGCCTCAAACCCACCTCAGCCTGCCGTGACACTTTCAAAGAAATTTTCACCTATACGGTGGGTTTTATCAACAATAAAAGCAGAGAGAGAGAGAGAGAGAGAGAGAGAGAGAGAGAGAGGGATACCTGATAAAAGTCATTAAAGCTACTGTACAGTATCGCTGGACGCGCAGTCTCTGAACGTATACGGACAGGTTATCGCGTAGCAACGAGTCTATGGTGCTATTCAGTGTTTAGTCTCCCATTACTTAATATAAGGTTCATGTCCCTTCGTACATGCAGCATGTCTCACGCGCGATCTGAGGTCGTCAAGGCTCAATAGTTTGCCATGGTTTGATAAATAATTGCACTTGTGCTAATGTACGTCAATCTCAAAGACCTTCAATTTTGTGCACAATAAAACTGAGTGGTCAATCAGTCATCATCGTTTCAAATACTTTGTGGCATAATGATAAGTGATTTTTAAGTCCCTTTGTTCGATAGACCGTCATGTGGAACTGAAGTACAGCTCTTGTTTTTTGACTGAGTGAGAGAAACGTGTCGATTGGGGCGCACGCAGAGCTGGTTACCTGTGACATTCTGCGAGACGGTAACTTGAAATCTCGAGGTCGGCTGCGCCCAGGGGGCAAAAAGAACAATCGTCGCGGAGGACAAGCGGTCTTTTGTGTGGAGATCGAAGCAAGTGTTTCTCTGTCGCTCAGACCATGTAAACATGTTTGAATGCAAACACTAAAATGGTCTGTCGATAGAAAGCCGAGATGCTCATTTGCTTCAACTATACAGAGCGCCCCGGGAACAGTTCGACGGGAATGTGCTCTAAAAGTGTCTTAAATAAGAGAACGCTAAAGCGCCTGTCGAGTTGAAAGCGTATATTTTGAAAGGTTGGAAGATCACAGTTTTGTACAGGTGCGTGTTGTGTCTGGGTTGGCTTTGCCTTCGGTCATCGGATTAAGTGCACTTACTTTGAAGGATCGCAAATAATTGAAATATGCAATCGATTGAAATATGTCGATACATGAAAATTCCACACGTTACGTCACTTCAGACAGACAGTAATAGCAGACAGTCACGTGAGCATGGCTTTTCAGAGTCTGTGACTGGGGATATATTTAGACCCCGAAGTCGTTTCGGTAGAATTTAGCAAACCTTCTCCGAGTCTTTCTTGTTTTAAATTTGAGTAACAACGAACCCAAAAATAATATATAATGTCTTGCAAAAAAATTAAGTTTTTCGATACTTTGGCTGCTCGCCATCGTTTCTCAGTGTATGGAGATGGCGATACGTTGGGAATGAACAGTTTAAAAGATGATTGATGGGGTAATGGTCCTTAAGGATGCCACAACCCACCATTGTGACCGGGCCCAACAATTTAATACTAAAGGAAGGGTATCGATTTTCTTGAGCGTCGGTCGCTCCGAAGTACAAAGTGCGAACGGACAAGGCAAACCACGGTCAAGTGGAAGAAGTGTCCGAATTCTATGGTATCGTGGCCAGAGCAGGGTACACAGAGTCTTTCGCTTTTAAAAAAGCATAGACCCTGTGCTGACACACTTTGATTTGCCCCAGGGCTTGCCCTGTACTGCCAACTCTGTCTAAAACAACAATTGAAAGCAAAGGCTCTTTTAATGGCTACTTGAAGATAAAGAGAACAACTTAGGTGCAGCAATGACAACATTTAAGTTGAATTGCATTGTTACTGAAAATACTGGAGATACCCGAGTTGGTGTCAAAGGAAGGTAAAAGGCTCTCCAAAACAACAAACAAGGAGTTAGCAAAGTACACCTTTTAGAATGCTTTGCGGGAGCTTAAGTTGTTTGATTAAATGCAAAATCAGAGAACAAAACAGTAGAACTACGTTGAAAAATCAAGAAAAATAATCACGAAAAACTAACACATATTCACATACGCTACACGCATTTGATGTGTACAGATATATATACCGAATATACACATATACTCACATATATGCATGCATGCATAGATACATACATAGATACATGTAATATATATATATAATATATATATATATATATATATATATATATATATATATATATATATATATGAGGGTGGGTCTCGCACAAACTGAAAAGAACTTAACAATAGTGCAGTGAGAGTGAAAACCAGCAAAATGAACGTTGGCATTTCGATATGAAACCGGTAAAGCGTCTCACTCTCGGCGCTACTTCCACTTAATTGTCGCCATGGTTACTCAGATGTGATAAATTTCCACCGTACTCTGATCAAAAGAGGAACTCAACGTTGCGTGAAAAAGTCCATATAAAACGTCGAGTCACTTTACTATATCAACAGGGGGATTACTTAATTACTTTTTTTTGCAAAAGGTTACTCGCGATTACGTCATTGAGCACCCCCGGCAATCCTGATCTGTCTATACTGTGCCATGGTAACAGACTTCTCTCCGATACAGTCCGGGCGCCGTGGCAACTCTCTAAAATGTTATCGAGCCTGTAGCCTCAGACAACCGATAACGAACAAAAAGACAGTATTTGCCTCGCTAGTTAGTCGTTTGACTTACGTTTCGCTAAACTGATTCGTTTTGTCAGATAATTCACCATCTGTTCATTTCCCCAGCTGCATATAGTTTTTCGCGTCATAAAATATATTCATCCATTCTCGCTCGAGTGGCTTGGTCCATCAACAGAGCAACGAACTACAAAACGGATACACCGTTGAAATGACTGCATCGTTAACAGATTATATTTACTTTTCAATATTCCGCTTGCATCATACACTTTATATTCTTGAATACAAATTAATGCACCTGAGGAAAAGTGTGTGTTCGTACCGGTAAATTGGTGTATGAAAGCGAATCGACACATATAATTTTCCTTATGTGTACGCGAAGCAAAATGCAGCATGTTAATCATTCCATCCTGTTGCTTGGTTCAAATATATACACACACATATATATATATATATATATATATATATATATATATATATATATATATATATATATATATACACATACATATATATTCATAACGTAAATCGAATCTGAAAGTTCACCCGACTATTAATAGAGTATAATTCCATGTACACAAGCTGTATAGGGCAGCCCTACCCCACCCTACCCCAACATCCCCAATTCTTATTTTACAGTTTTATCAGAAAAATGCCCGGAACACACGCTTTCGGCTAGAGGAAAAATTCACTTTTGATGTGTATGTGAAATTGTAATAAGGAAGTTCGATGGTGAATTCGTTTAAGTTATTATTTTGCTTATTTAATTTGACAAGAACATAATATAGCAGCATTTGTATTAAATGTGTTTAAATTGCGCTTATATAATTTCGAAACTTACATAATTTCGTAACTCGGCGCCAGTACTGCAGACAAGGCCCCACGGGTAGTGAGAAGTGTTTACAGGGAGTACCTTCTCCCAGGTCGGCTGTGACGCGCTCAAAGATTGAACATCTGCCAGCCTCGACTATAATTTCATTGTCAATTAAGACAGCCAGAGAAAAGACAGTTGATGGGGAAGGGCCAGCTTTGTGTAATACATGTTTATTACACGCGAACGCAAGGTGTAAAACACACCGACCCGTGCTGTAATTTCTCATGAAACGCATGATTGGATTCATAGATGCTTCTGTTTATCACGAACTGGGAATTTTAATTACTGCTAGCTAAGTAGTATGTACAGAGCGTTATATATGTTATGCCTTGCTTTTGCCAAGCTGTGTTGAGTCAGAGACGGTTTGACATTTTCTGCTTTAGAAGCCCACTTTACCATGCGTATGTTACGTCTCGTTTTCATAAAGCCATGTCGTTCAGAAATTGTTTGACATTTCTGTTTTAAAGGGGTACTTTATCATGTATGTATAGCATTGATCTTTTTTATTAATGTTTTCTTCATGTCTCACAGAGTTCGAGGGGTGAACAAGCCACAAGGTATATCACATTCGTGACAGCGCCCCCAATCGAAAGACGGCCACCA
>LD343919.1:14674-28172 GCA_001465055.1 Ptychodera flava | reverse complement strand
ATCATAACAGTTTTATTGAAATTCTGGCTTGGAAAGTCAAAAACGGATTTTTGCTCAAGCTCCCATGTCAGCCGTGCTATATCGTGAATATACCACGGTTCTTTTCGCGTCTCGACCAATCAGATGGATGCATAATTTGCGCCATCAATATACTGGCAAGATACAATTCAGTTTTAATCATGTGGAGGGGCCGTGTACCGGCATAATGCTTTTCAAGTCTCATGGGCGAATCTAGAAATTTTACGGCCGACAAAAATATAAATGACGATTTCCTATATGAGACGGAGACAAAAACGATGCAACAAAGATGACTTCTACGGAAATGGACATTTTCGGTACGATAACGGCGCATATCATGATAATACGTGCTTTGAAGTTGAAAAAGCGAGCGAGCGAGAATTAAGTTACAAGTCGATTGTCACACCACATAGTCCCTGTATGGATATCGATACAGGAAGAACGTGACAAGCTTTACTTATGGGGAGGGGCGTGTACCTCTCGCCATCTCGCGATTACGTATCCCCCCATGTTTTCTATTTCTAGTTTATACAGGTAACGAATATGTTAATATACCAGGCTGAGTCTTATTTACGTCATGTTTTTATTTGTTCACGATATCAACCAGCACTTGGCTTTTATTGGTGGTTATATAAAGTTGTCTGACACCGATAAATACCTGCTTATTGACCAATGTGTGGTGTTAAAATCAACACTCTGTAAAGATACGCAGTGATGATCGTTCACAAGAAATCTGATAAAGACCGAAAGCGATGTTAAACAACTTCGATGCAAATTTGAAGTCCACTGCATTTCATACGAAAAGAAAAGTAATTTCGACAAATCTAGGTGGAGTCGGTTTCACACTTATAGGGTGTCAGTTACTTAGGATTATGGATATCGCTGTCTATCCAAACCACTTAACTGATTGCAAATCGCTCGGTAAGGACACTAAACATCTCGCGGTACAGCACCAGCTAGGCCGCCTCTTGAAGGAGTCAAAAGCGCACTTTGCCATGACAAATGTTCCTTTCGTTTAACCGTGTGGTCGAAAGGGCCGGTACCGTCGGTACCTGATATTATGATCGACCGTTGGATCTTGGAGGAAGCATTCAAAAACGAGAAGAACGTACAAGTGCTGAGCAAACACTCTACTGAATCCGAAAGGACAAGTACAGTATACCAAATCTTGGGGCTTAAAATATTTCACGCCCCTTTGTTGAACAACGGTACAGTTTATCACCATCAAAAATGATTGTACGTAAAAGCCGTAGATACTGGTTTCCTAGAGCCCACCTGGAGCCAAAATTGTATATGCTAGGTCGAAACACAAACCGACACGTAATGTTTTATACTCGCGCTATCAAATTCTGGTCATCTAACTGTATTTTGATTTGATTTGATTTGATTTGATTCTCGTCAACAGCACCAGTTGGTAGCCACTTACAGACAAGTCAAAATGAAATATAAAATATTAATCTAATAAAAGACAAAATTAGAAAGTGAAAATACATGAAACATACGACAGGATGAGTACTGTTATGAGACTGTTATGAAGTATATAAATTGGGTCCCTTCTTCTGGCAATCGAACGAGAAACATACTATGCAGGCTGTTGTGGCGAGTCGCCCACCTGTTGTTAATGACTGTGTAAACGGATTTAGAAAATAATAGAATAGATGGCCATGAAAACAAACACGAAATCTCAAATATTTTAACTGCAAGAAATCAACAGTGCCTCATCCAAACAGGTCAAGGTTCAAGGGGCATGCATGCGAGCTGGTACGATGCTACCAGCAGTTTTGTTTACTATTAAATATAGGAATGATAACTATCAGTGCATTAAGCCCATACAGTAGTAGCACATGACCTCGATGTTTCTCCAAGGTCTTTTCAAAGAAGAACATGATTTATTGACTCTCCAGATGTTCACAGGATGTTTGGTCATAGGGATGATCTCGTTACGGCTTATTAATAACAAGACTAACCAGAAAGGATTAAGCTGGCAATGAACTAAGATGTGTATTTTTCTTCGACAACGCACACAGAAATCATGAAATGCATATAGGACACCGAGGTCAAGGCCAACGTTACCGCATAAATGGCAGGAGTGACGCACATATAACATCGAGGCGTCGAGGTTAAAGTGGCACTCACACTTGGTAACATTTTTAAAGCACATTTTTTTAATGACAACCGTCGATATTTGACGAGGCGACTGCGCGCGGATCGCAAGATATCGATAAAAACATGTCTTCAAACAAGTAAAAGTTTGAATTCCGATGGCCCACCTAAATTCAGCTTCCGAACATCGAACGTTCGGCACTGGGGCCATTGTCAACTAAGCTATGGAGTACGAGTCGACACTGACTCTGCTGTACGCCACAGTACCACTGGCGTCGGTAATCGGTCATGGCCTGTGGGAGAAAGCTAAGTCTTACTCACTTGGCGTATATAAACGAAAAACAATTTTTGCTGATTCCACCAGAATTGGCAAAGGTGACTAGCACAGTTACGTGCGGTTGATACGTAGCGGCCGCCGCATGATATGCATAGAGGCATGCCACGCGCGCATACCACGCGCGCGGCGTACTGTGTGGCAGACGACAAAATGTAGTCATCGGAGGCGGCTGATATTTGACACGTAAAAACTGATGTTTATGTGGTATTGGTTAAAAATATAATACAACCGATTTAGAATAATGAAAACGACAAAAACTAAGGAGAAGTTTTACAAAACTTACCTGAGGTAAAGGCATAATGCTGTATATAAAGTCTTTGCAGTGGGAAGTAAATTAATCGCGTTGTTCGAACTTATTGTAGACTCTCTAGAATATCGTCAATCAGCACAACAACAAACCTTCGGGGGATTTCGAGTCAAAATTAGAACGATCGTAAAACTTCGGGTTGTGAAAAATACGCTCGGGAAATGACATATTTTTATCGATATCTCGCGATCCGCGCGCAGCCGCCAAGTCAAATATCGACCGTTGGCATTAAAAAAATGTGTTTTAAAAATGTTACAAAGTGGGAGTGCCTCTTTAATGTCGGGTAATCACGCGACCTAGCGGCCGATATCTACCCGCCGTGATATTTGAGAGAATTTGGATAACAGGCATGGGCTAGTTTGTCAATGAAGAAAATATTAATAAATATTTGAATTTGAACAGTAGCAAATTTCTGAATGTGCTGTTTTGGTTTTTTTTCTTCTCTTTTTGATGTAAAGAAAGTCCAGCTGGTGATTATTTGCATACGTCGGTAACAACTGTGACTTCTGGTGAAGTACATTGTTGGTGGAGCACTTTGCCTGAGCACTAATATTTAACCACAGCTCACCTGCCCTGACAAATGTTTTCTTTCACCAAAAACTGGCAAAAATTGCCCTAAAATATATACACATGCAAGTTTTATCATAATTTCAACAACTCTGAGTCAGGTCATCCTGAGAACCCGCATATAAAAGCAACCGGATGTGTGCATTCTAAAAGAAGACCTTTGGAATTTTTTACCAAAACAGCAAAAATGGTGAAAGTAAAGCATATAACAAAGTATATGACTGAATTTCCTGTGTCAAAATAAATGGGACAAAACACAATTGAAGTTAAAATACTGAAATAGTTTTTAATTTTTCATTGCACAATGCACACTTTGCATTCAGAGAGAGAGCACCAAGCCATCCTCTCGCAATGATACCAACGGTGTGGTAAACAGGGCCAGCTTTCATCCTAATATCTCTCTGAAAGTGGACTAAAAGTCTGTGCCTGTCTTTATGTTGTCACAGCACAGTATCCACATACCTTGGGATTTCACACATACATTTCTTTGAAAAGTCATTGGCTAATGTTACTGAAGAATACATGCCAATTCAACACTTCAAGGGCTTGTGCCACCCTTGGCGCCCCCTGGAGTTTCAATGTCATCTCACAATATTCATATGGACATTGAAATGGACTATCTGCAAAAACACTGACACAACTTTAGTTTAAAAAATCTAATGTTATGTGCAATTGCCATTATATTTCATATACAGTATTAAAACTGCTAGTCAATTCTACCCGAGGACACATGATTGCAGACCAAACTGTCCCAACACATAGTATAATAATAAACCCACAATTCAGTTTGATTTGTACACATGATATTAAATTTTTTACAACTTTTTCAGTAATGCCTGAAAGCAATAATATAAAACCTCTAGACACTTGATTAATTATATCTATTGAAAGTACGATTAGATATTTCAGTATAAATTTCAAAGAAACCGTTAAATAACCGTAAAAGTCACATTCTGCAGATACTACAAATGCCATACTTTTAGGCAGCAAGTTGTGACAAACTGAAGGGGTCATTCTCCGACGAAACTTAGCATGTAAATTTCTTTTGTCTTTCTGTTTGGAAAAATCGATACCCTTTTGTTTCATAAAACAGGTGCAACTAGTCTCCCTACTTTTTATTACATTATTCTGTATGGCTGAAGACACAATCTGTGGAAAATTTTACAAAATGCTATCTCCTCTCTCAATCATGCATAATTTTCTAATTAATGTCCTCAAAAGTGCAATTTCAGAATTTAAAATACTAGTCTGTGAATTTGTCTACACATGGGAGACACAGTAGATTTCACTGAGGAGTTTCCATGTGTACAAATCTTGATGAATTATGGGAAATCTTCAGTACTGTGCAACATCTGAATAAATATTTGGTACTTTGTTATGTTAAAATAGACTTGGATTTCTCATACATTCCAAAGAAAATGCAACCTCCTATACTGATCCACATGGTTCTTGGTATGACACCGGCAAAGAGTCTACAGACAAAAGGAAAATAAAAAGCAGTGACATCATTTTACCAAAGAAGGAAGTGTATAAGTAAAATCTTCATTTTTGAGTTGATTTGCAAAACAAAATCTCTCTCTCTCTCTCTCTCTCTCTCTCTCTCTCTCTCTCCTATGTCACGTCTTAATCACATCTTTTACAACAATGCTATAAATATATTTACCCTTTTAGGCCTTCTTGCCTCCAAACATTCCTAATGATGAGTGTTAGTCCAGATGAGGCTGTTTCTGAACCAGCCTGGTGAAAGAAAAAAAAACCGCAATTATATGGTGTCGCTCAAATTTGATCAGAATTGGTACATACCAGTATGGGTATCAAAGATCAACAATAAATGTTGTTTCTATCTGTTCAGTGCAGGAAAATTCTACGCTGATGTTATGACAATGATTTCTGCACTGTACAACCAGAAAAACAACAAGAAATATTTAAACCAGAAAAACAAGAATTACAAAAGTAAATAAGGTCTGAATCTTTAGGTACTGGAGGTCAACTTTAGCAACATGCACAGCAGAAACAGCTAGCCCCTCTTAGTTTGAGCATAAACAGTCTTTCCCCTCTACTGTCTATGGTTTGAGCAGGTCTGTTAGTATGTAACTGTTCATAAACAATGACAGGAAATGACTAAAGGTCAGTGGAGTGCCTGTTTCAGTCTCTGCACATTTGCAGGATTTCCCTTTTTCTTACCTCATTTGCACATTTTTGACACTGACATGTTCATTTGAACAACGTCACATCTCAACCCCTGCATCTACCTGTACAGAAAATACTGAGATGGTAGCTTTGGCGGTATGGGAGCCTTTGTGTGTGACGGACATACATCCGCACATACATACCAACATACATACATACATACATACAGATGCCACCAACTCATCATATAAGCTCTTTTTGGTATTTATATACATACCAAGTATGAGCTAAAAATGACACAGCAGTGTTTATTCCCACAACATTTACACCAGCAGCAGAAATAGTAATAGCTGGTACAGTGCTTATACTAATGACTTAGTGAAAGATCACCAACAACACTGATTAAGAAATTAATGTTTTTAATTTATTTTGACTGTTGGCCGAACAGAAATGTCTGGTTCCACAAATTTAATAGTTCCCCCTCCCCATCAAAGTATAAAACTACCGTATTTCAAAGTCACTGAATTTACAATGTATTTAAATTACCACATAGGGAACACTCGCTTGAATATCAAAGTGAAAATTATAACTTTCTTCATATTTTTAACTTTTGCCCTACATTCAAATCTAGCAGACAGGATAAAAATACAAATTTAAAAATTATACATAAATTTAAATTCACAAAATTCACAAAAAATTGTCATGAAATTTGTCTGCAGTCTTGCCAACAAGTTAGTGTACAGTTTGAGTGATTTGCCGAATGAAATGTTACAATAAACTTGTAAGTTTATTACCTCGTTACACCGGTTAATGACCAAACACTGTTTAGTCACACACAGGATGTAATGTCATCTGCAGTTCTGCTGATAAACCCTTAAAATGAAACTCAGTACCGAAAGTTGCCACATTAATGTATTCAACCGTCAATAGTTTTAATCATGAAGACGGAGACAGCTGTATTGACACAATTCAGGGAGTCAAGTCCTCACCTTTGCTAACATTATCCTAGTCTTGGCAACATCTAGCGGAGTGGTAACAGCTGCTGAAAATCCCCCTGAAACACAGAAACAAAATCTTATGAAGACATGAAAATTGATTAAACCGGTGCCTGATTGTAACTTTGTCGGTGGTTTGGAAAATGTCAAATATGATTAAAGGAACATGATATCCTAAACCTAGTTAAATATAGAATATGAAACCGGCATATCAGCCAGATGCAATGAAATTGATGTACAGCTGTTACAGTGATATTTATTGAAGACATCTCTTATTGTCAAAATTAATTATTTTTATTAGTATAAGCTACAAATAGTATAAAGATTAATTAAATTAATTAGCATATACTACATAGATAATTGATATTGACAATACTTTTCATATAATTAAAAATTCATTACTTTTATTATCTATGATATTTCAATAGATTAAACCTGTAATTCCAATGGACCACGGTACAAACAAAACCACATGTAGAAACACGCTTCAATGCATCTATTTCCACAAGAATTTGTACACATGGGTTTATTTGTACAGCCATCATGTGATCTCTGGGGTGTATTAAGTCTGCCAAAAAAACCATGCATCGTCTTTGTTCTGGAGTGGAACCATTTTCTAGAAGTGTTAACTCATAACAGAGAGAAGTAACAGATTTTTAGTGGATTGATAAAGTTTCCATGACGTAATTCTGTACAGCTAGATGTTCAGTACACCTCTTCATGACTCATCAATTTGAGATCCACTTACCTCAGGCCCTATCGTTTTGAATAATTGGGTTGGACAGATGCCAGGGGGTACCAGGTATGCGTGTGCAATGTTTAAAGGTTAAAGGTCTATACTGTAGTGAAGTGAAATATTGGTTGTACAAAAAAACAAGTATTCACACACTCACCAGCAAGAGCTCCACAAACGGCTGCTTCCCAGGGATCAACTGCGCTCTTTTTCTGTTTGGACCATACTTTCTAAATCAGAGAAAAGAGAGAGTATTCAGGACCAAAAAACCAACCTATAATAGATTGTACAACGATGTACTGCTACTACAAAAGCAATCACAATATAGAAATCATCTTCATAATAATCAATGTTGAAAAAAACCTTCACCAGTGCTGCACAATTCAACAAATATACCTTAACCTGGCATACAATGCAGGGTAATTTTACAAAACAAAAATATCACAGAATATAAATATTTCAGCATATCCAATTAATAACCCAACATTTAGACTACAACAACTATTTTACTTTGAATGGTTCTGGATGTGATTTTTAACAGAAAAGGCTAACAACAATTCATCATGATTTTTTTTCTGAAGTGTTCATTAATTTTTAACCATATCTAAGTTCAGAACAACAACTATTGATCCCTTCTTGTTTTGGTTTGATCTAAAGACACATGCATGAACTTATGCGTCCTGGCATTCCTAATTGAAATATCACATAAAAAAAACATAGGGCCAAAGTCCCTGAAGCTACTATAGACATGGATACAAAATTAAGTATTTCCTGACTCTATGAAATTATCTCACTAAGGTCATCGTAGGGACATCTTAACCAAATATTAAAGCTGTCTGACCAGCAGTTTTGAAAAAACAAACAACTCAACAGTTGACAGAGCTATGCTGTGTTATGTAGAGAATAACCTTTTGTGACACATGTATTGATGAAGAAGGTGGATATCTTTGTAATTGATAGCTCATTTCAGGATGGCCTGACCAAAAATGGAAAAAATTCCGTAAAAATACAGATTTGCATATTTCATCAGACTATATTAGTCTACCGTATAATAGCAAATAAACGAGAGTTAATTACATTCTAATTAAAGTAAATAAGACTTGCTTAAATCAAGATTTATGTCATAAAAAAAACAGCATATCTGTCAGGTTATAAAGAATCTTGAGCTGCTTATCTTTTAATATCAGTATTTTCATCCTATTCACAAAGAACATTTTAACTTTCAAATTAACATTGTAAGTAAGTTCTGTTGAATAAGTTGAGACTGTAGGTACTCAGAAAAAGCACACTGAAGAGACAACTGTTTGACACTTAAGAAGTTCAAGGTCATCACAAGCATTATAAGGAATCATGTTACGCTTTCATTGCACTGTTTACACAGATTGCATAATTGCTATAAATAGCACATGAGGAATCTTACAGCCAAGCTTTACCATAAAAACCCTATCACTTTGACCACTCTTTTAATTGACCACTCTATT
The DNA here is from genome assembly GCA_001465055.1 of Ptychodera flava. Classification (NCBI taxonomy): domain Eukaryota; kingdom Metazoa; phylum Hemichordata; class Enteropneusta; family Ptychoderidae; genus Ptychodera; species Ptychodera flava. The sequence continues at coordinate 19,501 of LD343919.1, read as the reverse complement.
TTTTTCCTAAAAGTAATCTTATTTTATCCTTACCAAATCAACCATAAATGGAAATTAGAACTTTCTCTATCTCTATTTATTTGACCACCCTATCATGACAAACTATTATGAGCAATTTCTTTTAGATAACATAAATGGTGGTTCAGAATATATCAAAGTTGGGATTCAGGAAAGTTGCCTTTACATGTTTTAATCCTCCAAGATGGTAAGCATTTCACTATGAACTGTCAAAAAAAGTTCAACTTTCTAATAATTCTACACTAAAATTAGTTTGGCTTTGTTGATTTCCTAATTAATTCAATTATTTAAAATCATATTAATTATTTTTTTCTGGGTGAATTGATAGGGTTTATACAGTACAAAAATTACATACAATGTAAGTCAAATTTTGATCAACAATGACAAAAAAAATTCCTTAAAAATACAGATTTGCTTATTTCATCACGATTTGAACAAATCTAAATTGGGTTGTCCCTAGGGACCTGCATACCAAATAACAAAGCTGTCTGACCAGCGGTTATGAAGAAGAAGATTTTTTACCAAAAATACATTTTTTGGCATTAATTTGCCTATTTTCAACAATATCAAAAAATTAAAAACAAATCAGTTTCTCAAATCATATTTTTCATCTACACAACAAATATCAAATCCGTAAGTGCTGCGGTTCTCAAGATATTTGAGTGGACGGACGCCTCACAAACGGACATACATACCGGTACATACATACATACATACATACATACATACATACATACAGACTGACGACAGACGCCGGACGGATACCCATCCCAATAGCTTCTATAGACTATAGTCTATAGTAGCTAATTAAGTTACCATGATATTCAATGTTTCTGAGTTTCTATAATAAAAACAACCATATACTCACTTTCCCCAATTCCCAGAGAGGCATCTGTATAAATGAAAAGGGTATCTACAAAAGAAATGAAAAAAACAAACAAGTAACCTTTGACCCCTTACTTTGTCGTGTATGTAATGTTTGGCGTGTGTGTACTGAATAACAGTTTTCACCATTATATTGTATTGAAAATCAAGAATTTAGCATTTGCCCATAGAGTTATCACAGGGATAGCAGCCATTTTGATATCACATGTAGGTAATGAATGCTGGGTAATTTGTTTCTCTTGTACCAATATTTGCATGGTGACGCTTGATTTTGGTTCTAGATTTTGAAATAGAACGGGTTAAAATTTCCTTGAGGAGAGTTTTAGAAAAAGTTTATTTCTTTTAAACTTTCAGGGCATGTGCTACCTATAAGTTTGGATCCTAACATAATCTTCATAGTCAAAAAATTGATATTTTGTGTCAAGGGCACTTCTTTCTCTTGAAACATTTCCTAACTGCGCCATGGAACAATCACAGAGTCTTGGCTACATTAACTGACCATGTTCTGGTGCCTTTATCAATCAAATAGATGTCCCTGTTTTGATAAGCCCTGATCTTTGAACTTTGATAGAAAGCCTTCAAGAGGCAGAGTGCTATAAGCTCAAAGGGCATTAAAATCCACCATTAAATCATGTTCTTTTCTTACCTCTCTCATGACTGTAGTGAGGTAGCCCCTGTAGAGACCTCTGAATCCCTGAAATAGATCAAATGAACACAGCAAAACCCTGTGATTATGTCTCTCTTGTATAACGACATTTGATATCTTCCTGTGCCATTGGAAATACATACTAAAGAAATTGTCATATTTCACTGTTTAGATTGCTGTAAGACTTTTCAAGTATTTGGAGATTACTGAGAGTTTGTTTGAAATTGCAGCAATTATCTGTGACTTCCAAGCAGGGAAAGGAGTTGAATTCATCATAAAAATAATTTCCTCATTGAAAACCTTACATACATTGTATACCAATGATACATTCACAGATCAGAATATTGATATCAGATGAAGCACATATTCAAAAAGTACTATTTAACGTAAACATAGGGCTAATGTCCCTGAAGCTACTATAGACATGGATACAAAATTAAGTATTTCCTGAATGTATGAAATTATCTCTCTAAAGTCATCCTAGGGACCTGTAAACCAAATATTAAAAGCTGTCTGACCAGTGGTCTTGAAAAAAACAAGCGACCTAACAGTCAACAGAGCTCGGCTGTGTTATGTTGAGAATAACTTTGTGACACACGTGTTGATGATGAAGGTGGATTATTGATAGCTGATTTCAGGAGACCCTGACCATAATGCCAAAATTAGCTGCAAAATACAAAATTGAACATTTCATCATAATTTCAATATATTACATGAAGATAAACCCTGGTAATCTGTATACCAAATATCAAAGCTATCAGATGAGTAACTTTTGAGATACAAAGATTTGACCAAAAATGGCAAAACTTGACCCAAAAATACAAAAATTGAAGATTTCATCAAATTTCAATATATCACACTTAGATAACCCCTAGGAACCTGTATACCAAATATCAAAGATATCAGATAAGTAGTCTATGAGAAACAAATTTTTTGACCATAAATGGCAAAAACTGCCCCAAAATACAAAATTGTAGATTTTATCATAATTTGAATATATCATATTTTGATCATTCCTATGAACCTGTACACCAAATATCAAAGCTGTCAGACAAGCAGTTTTGATGAAATAAATTTTTGACCAAAATGAGAAAAAATTCCTTAAAAATACAAATTTGCATATTTCATCACAATTTGAACAAATCTTAGTTGGGTCATCCCTAGGGACCTGTATACCAAATATCAAAGCTGTCTGACCAGCCATTATGAAGATAAAAATGCCTTTTTTTGCACTACTTTGCATATTTTCGACAATATCAAAAAATAAAAAAGGCAGTTTCTCGTAATCATATTTTGCATCTACATGTACACAGCAAATATCAAATCTGTAAGTACTATGGTTCTCAAGATATTTGAGTGGACGGACATCCTCACAAACGGACATACATACATACATACATACATACATACATACATACATACATACATGCAGACTGACAACAGACGCTGGATGGATACCCATCCAAATAGCTTCTATAGACTATAGTCTATAGTAGCTAAAAACCAAAAACAGTATACACTGTATGTTAGCCCTGTTGTGAAGGGTGTTTCTATGATGGCTGCTGGTCTCAGACAAGCTGGAAGTTGTCAATAATGATTGTGGCAATTATAAAACAGCAATTTCAAGGATATTTTGAAATGTTGAAGCTGTCTACACAGTAAAGAGCAAAATTTTCTTGAGTATCAAGAAAGCAAAAAGAAAAGGGTACGCAATTCCAGTCACCATTGATCTTGTATGTCACAGGCAAAATGATAAGCCTGGATGGTGAAACTTTCACTGTAAAGACACACTTGACATAAGAAGCCATTTTTTATCAGTGTCCAGCCTTGCACTCAACCTCCCCTCTGTAATTCCTCTACTAGTACCGACAAAATCACTACAGAAAACTGCACAGTTTAGTCAAATTAGTTTGTCAGCCAAACATAGTCTTGGCAGGGGTTGTTTCAAGTGCCACTTTTTTACACAAGGTTTAATATCTGGCATCAAAAGAGGCTGTGCAAACATCTCTAAAGTGTGCCCATGATAAGATAATGTATGTATCAATCCTCTTTTGGCAGACAATGACATTTTTACTTTATTCATTGTGTACATTTCTAGTACATATGGTATTCTAGAAAACTTCTATGATTAAATGTACCGGGTATAAGCATTATCAGTTTTGAGGTTTTATAAATTTTTTTTAGTTGGCTGTACTTATTTTAACACTTCAAGCCGCACAACATCACACGATCCCAAGCAGTGGTGATTGACAGGACAATTGTATAAGCATTACTGTTATCTTTATCTGTTTTGAGTTTCTTTGAGTTTTTTATTATTTTTTATTGCTGTACTTTACTTCAAGCAGCACCTCATCACACTACAGTAGGCAGTGGTGCTTAACAGGACGATTGACCCACTGACCCATGTTATTGCATGTTCACAGAACACAGCATATCAGATTCAGCTCAGCTTTAACCACACTTTCCTAAATAAATACATCAATTTCTGCAAAGTCTGCCAATAAACAATGTTTGAGCATTTTCAATGGGGCACAGTGATTGGACTACCATATGGCAGGCACCATTAATCTTGCATTGTACAGTATACCTGACATGGCAGTACTTGTGCAAACAATTAAGGGTGTAAGACAAGTAATTGACTTTTTTAATCTAACAAATCTCTGAAACCCCGTAAATTATACATTTTCTGAAAGCCTAGATATAGGGGAACATTTCGGTAACCACAGTGTCACCATTTATACAGAACTATCACATGAAAGGTAATTTACATAACCTTTCAAAAATCGGTTTTTCACCCTGTTTTGTCTCATACTTCAAAATATCTTACTCAAACTTGATGCAAGCTGTCACAAGGCTCTTCCAAAGTATGTCTCATATTTTTTATATCTTGCTTAGTTTCTTTTGGAGCACAATTTTAAAGAAATCAACTAGGGTTAAATTCACCGCTCTGGACGTTTTTTGTGGCATAAAGTTTGTTTTAGAAGGTTTAAAAAACATTCTAAGACAAAGTTTGGAAGATTCTTAGGACAGCTTGCACTAACAAAAATTTCAGCCACATATTTTGAGCATTGAAACAAATCATAGGGAAAACCGATTTTTGAAAGGTTATGCAAATTACCTGTCACATGATAGTTATGTAAACAATGGTGACACTATGGTAACCAAAATGTTTCCCTATATCTAGGCTTTCCGAAAATATATAATTTACGGGGGTTCTGAGCTTATTAACTACTAAAGAATTGTTAGGCTGCGTTCACAAATAACGATTAGGGGGGGGG
>LD343919.1:0-13141 GCA_001465055.1 Ptychodera flava | reverse complement strand
TTTTAAACATTTTCTCGTGAAATCGGAAAATGTTCTGATTTCATCAGATCAACCTTCAGGTAGGTAACAGTGCTATGTCGTTATGTTTGTATTTTAGAAGGCAGATCAGATTTTTTGAATATGGAGGGATTTCACTCAAATCGAATCCATCTTGCAGCAACATGTTCAATAACTTGAACATGTTGCTGCAAGATAGCTTCGATGTGATGTGATGTGATGTAACCGGGGTTATGACGGTATTATCGGTCACTTGGTAGCGTGTCGGGGCCAGCAACACTGGTATTCTGATGTTGAAGGATATAAGGAAGACTTGAGGCAGCCAGTACTGTAATCTAAAGAGGTTACTTTATTCCACTATACACTAGGCTACGGTAAAATAGCTAGAGGTGAGCTGGAGACTGACCAATATACGCATGGGCCAAGACAGATATACATGCCCTTATGAATAGTAATGGCAGTCTCAATGTTTGCGTTATAGCAGGCAGGTCAGATTTTGTTGAATATGGAGGGATTTCACTCAATAACTTGAAAGTCAGTACTATCAGCATCATCACCAAAGATTTTTTCAATAAACCATTCTATAAAATTTGATCAGTGTACATCATAGTTTTTACACCACCATCTGATCATTTCAGTGGCTCAATATCTTAATATATACCACATAGCATGGTGCACAGCACAACTTTTGTTTTGTCTTTTTTCATGAAACTTTTACGCAAAAGTTTCTCAAACAGAATTAATATTCAAAGGAGATCTCCTGAGCTGGATTCTATGCCTATATTCACATTGAAATTTTTCTCCCTAGTGGCAAAATTGCAAATGGAAACAGATTGACATGGCAATTTTTAGCTACTTTGCAAAGTTCAGTTGATACTCTCTTTTTGCATAGTATCCTCTAGAAGTATATAATTATAGGATCAGCCTGTTGTATAATAAGTATATAAAATAAAGGAAAACTGATTTTATGTGTCTTTTTCGCATGTCTTTAAATAAGGGATTTCTCTTTTGCACATTTTTTGACCAATTACCCACCTACCGTTTGAGTTTTGGATGGTCTCACTATGATTAATTTAATGACATGGGCAATATTCAATTTGGAGCATGAATACATTGACTCCAGTATTTGATTGCTGATGTTCAACGACAATCACAATTGAGAATAAGAATTCTGAAATACCATGACAATGTTTTCACTTTTTTCTGTCTTCCACACTGCTGATAATTTTTCTGTGTCCGTACAGACGCTGTGATGGATGAAAAATGTCACAGAGTCTTATGGACACAGGAAAACTATCAGCAACATGGAAGACTAATGCCTGTTTTTCTTGCATTGTATCTACCTCTTGTCCCACTGTCATTCGCAAGACTTGCAGACTCGAGAGTTCTCTGTTTGCCTGGGCTCTTTGCTTCACCACTTCAACTGGCACACGTACCACACATGCAGCCTTAATGTACAATAGGAACAGAGACAGAATTAACCTCTCGTTGAAATTTTTGTGAGAAAAACACAACATGCAAACTTGTATACATGTGTACATTGAACATATAGGTGACACAACCAGAAACAGTCTTGTCTTTGTTTGGCATGCCATGCACCTGAACACACCCAATGTTTTCACATTATTAAGCCTCAGTCGTGAATATTTACATCACATCAACTGAGACTGGAGAAGAATTACAATTGCCTGCAATCCAAAATGTCAGTATCATCAACCACAAAAACTGAGAAGTCAGTCAATTTCCACAAGCACAGGCACAACTTCGACAAGGTCAACATTAAACTTTTTTAAATTTAAATTCAAACTCAATACATTAAAGTTCAATAAAATAGGGGAAAAATGCTCTTACCACTTCGCCAGCAGAAGCTGCTATCATGTGTACCATGGGATGATATGCAGATAGTACATTGCTTCCTATACCTTGTTTTAGTACTTCATATGTGCAGAAGAATATTGCAGCTGAGGGATAAAATTTTGAGGTCAGTATTCATAAAGTGGTGATTTGACAGAATACAAAAGAGTGGGGGAAAATGAGGCATATTCCAATGGGAATACTCTCTCTGTCCAAAATTCTAACTGAGATAGAGGTTCCATTGGACCAAATGCTGGACTTTAAAAACTATGAAACCAAGCTCATATCATTTGTACTTTCATTGATGTAATTATATCAAATCAAAGAAAAGGGGTCAATAGCTGAAACTTTTGATGATTTTTTTCACTGTTTTTGTTTTTGTTGTCAACCATCATTTCTTGTTCACCTCCCCAAAGCATGTTGCAATACGCAACTTATTCAGCTTGACAACTCTGGCTGTAGATGTATAAACTGTATTCTTATTGTTGACTAGTGAATATTGGTCCAGACTAGAATTCAAATGTAAATACATGTAGTAACAGTGCATTCTGCGTTAATATGGATGCTGTGAGGGCAAGCTAGGGGACAGCGTCAAAAGATTGATGTCAGATAAAAATATTGATTCTTTAAGTTTTGGGGTGGGGGGTTTTAACCTAAAAAAGTTTTCTTTCAGACAGAAACAATATAATGATATCCTCAATATTCTAGCTTGGTTTGGTTAAGAATTCTATTATGCATTTTTTGTTCCTTTTGCAGCAAAAGTTGATTGAGACCCTTTGATACTTTGATTTTGGTGTAATTATTTACAGCCAAGACCAGGACGTTTTTGAATGAAATAAAGGTATTTTTCATTTGAATAATGCTGTCTTTAGCAATATCACCCATCCTGATGATCAGCATTCAACAATTAAGTTTCATCATGGGAGAGGGGTTGTGCAAAACTTAAAGAATTAACATTTTTATCTGCCATCGATCTTTTGATGTTGTCCCTAAACAGTTGGTGGTGATTCAAAATGCTTTTGGGAATAGGACAAGAACTAGCAACTGACATACAACACAAAAAAAAGAACAAAGTAGCTAAACGTTACAGCCATTAGCCCCAGTTAAAGAGAAGACATATTCTTTTCCCTGCTGTTAAGTGTGATAAAATGTCATACATAAAATTTTATGTTCATTATCATATGGTACAATGGCATCTCCTTTTGAAAGGTGTCATGTGGTAAAATGGCATCTACTTTTGAAAGGTGTCATGATCCCAATAATATTCAGTGTTTTTAATAGTGGTTTCTTTTCTATGGTTGTTTGGCCCAATGTTAACAAAATTAAGGATTTGTAGATAACTTTCTCAATACATGAGGGCTTCCATGGACTTAAAGTGTAAAGACAAATTTAAATTTAGTAACCAGACTCAATCAAAAGCCTCATTAGACGCAGAAGTCCAAAATACCAAATACATTTACAGCTTTTACTAGTTTTAGACTCAGCAAAGGCATTGTTTCTGAGGATATCTATTGTCTTTGCAAAAGATATGAAAAAATTCAAATTAACTTTGTAGGCAAAATCACAGTCCCTCCACTCACATGTTCTTTCAGAAAACACTATTTTTGGGTCAGAAGTTTAATCAAGCCGCATAATGCACGATGTAGACAACAATTTTCCCTGACATATTTGCGTGGCGAAAAAAAGACCACCTTTTTTCTCCTGTATGTAAATATGATGGCAAAGGCCAAGGGCTTTACCCCAAAAGCTATAAAATATGCTGGTCAGTTTATCAGAAATGCACATGATGAAATATTCAGAATCAGAGGAGTTTAAGCATGCAATTGAATGCAATTACCATTAGGAGCGGATCCAATGGCTGCTGATGCAAGACCACTGTAAATGCCGCGAAAACCACCAGCCTTCCAGAACCCAACTTCACTCTGGAGGCGCGTTTTGACCGTGTCGATAGGAAAGAGGGCGACATCAACGGCTGTACCAGCTATACCACCTGCCTGCAAGTGCAAATGTAGCCCGCGGTCAGAAGACAATCCAAGAAGTAGCAGGATTGTATTGAAATCTATGTCACTAGAGCAGACCGAACATGACGGTAGCTTTCCTTGATCTAATCTATGTGCTACTCCAATCGACATACAAGATGCATATTTCAATGCAATTCTCAAACGTGGGATGGGTCTTGACGGCGCCTGTTACATATGTAAGTCTACACACATGCATATCGAAAGCTGAACGTCAACGAATTTGAAGAAATTGTGTGTTTAATACCACAGGCTCTAGAGTCAATGCAGGCGACACGCTAGCCGCCACTGATACAATAATATCAGTGACGGCTAGCGGTTCGCCTGCATTGACTCTAGAGCCTGTGTTTAATACCATCAATGCTACGCTGAACTTGGTCGGTTGTTCGTGTTCCCTGATTTCCACCTCTTCTAACTCCATAGTACTGGCGATGGGTTCTGCCAATCGCTAATATCACGGCAACCTTCCTTCCCCCTTCAAACACGAGACTGAGTTTGTTCTGAAATACAAAGCACAACAATGCATCGCAGCAGTCGACGCCGCGCTGCCGTCAGTTTCGTACACATGAGTTGGTTTTCCGTTTCCGGATTATTTACTTCCGGTGTCATCAATAAAGGTCACAGTGACAGCTGTTATGGCGGAGGACAGTTTCCTTGAGGTCGATCCAGGTTACAGAAGTGTAGTTTTAGATTGGTTTCCTCAACTGTCACAGCCTAAAAAGGACAACGCAGGTGGTGAACACAATAACCTGAAGAAAGACGATGTTAAAACTGAGGAAAGGTTGGTCAAATGTCATAAATGTCTGTGTTTGGTTTTGAGTGTCGCAAGTGCAAAGCGAGCGAAGATCGCTCGCGGCGCATTGTCTTCGCTGTTTCTTCATGGACCTTAAAAAAGAGGTCTGTAGTTTCTTTAACACGGCATTACAAGACCACTTACTCTTACAATAACTACTTTCCTGAAAACCATAGATAGTCTTTTGAATACGGAGAAAATTTGTGGTCAGCTGGTCTCACATTGTATAGTGAATTTAGTGGCCAACATTGTACCACACTCCCAGCTCAAGGCGGTCTGCTTTTCCAAATGCTCATGCGCCCTCAACTTTCACATTGACAATCACATACCATGATATCGACAGACAACAAATGAAATGTGTGGAACTTATCTTAGTTTATTTCATTCTATTTTATTTTATTTATTTGTTTTGATTCATTTAATATGTTGGTTTGTGTATTTATTATGAAAATTACAAAAAGGAACAATCAACACTGAAGGCCAAAAGCTTTTGCTCAGTGATCGACTGTTATAGTCATACCACAGTCCCTCTATCCACGGGACTGTGGTCATACATTACCAAATCGAGAAAAAAAGTCAAGATCATTGTGCAAAGTTAGCTACCAGAGAAACGAATTACCTGAAATTTATCAATGCAAACTCAAAATGGCCGCCATCCCTGACTTAATCTATGAGAAAAAATAAAATTTTCAAATTTTGAAAATCTAAGAGGGAAAAAATTTTCTTACTCCATAAGGGCCCAGTGTCACACCTTGACGATTTAGCCAGCGTATGCCACCATATCAAACTTTCTCTAAAAAACGCTGGCTGGCTAAACTAACGATGTATGTTCCAATGTTGGGTGTGTACATAGCTTATTCATAACATACTCATAGGTTAAAAATACGTTTTGAGTACACTAGACAATTATCTTGACACATTTCGACTTATAAGTGCAGTTACAATTAAGTAACGTGTGTGAATGTGTGTCACGAGCACATAACCTACCCACAACTTACTTCTGGCCCACTTGTGCAGGATGTATGAGCTATATGCTGGCATACGTCATAAAGTTTTGTGCATGCACAAAACTTTTTGATGACCTCGCCGTGCTATGACGTATACAAGCATGCTCTTAACATACCGATAACGTATTCATACGTTCAGTTTATTTGCCAAATCTTCCATACATTGGCATACGCTGGCTAAATCTCAAGGTGTGGCAGGGCCGTTAGCATTAAAATGAGCCCCTACAAGTGGTAGATCAGAATATATATTTGTAACAATTTGAGTGTCTGAATATATGTCCCACAGGCACATTCTACCTTTAACAAATGATTCTCTATGACTCCGTTTCAGTTCCCATCATAGATTTCAGAAGCAGGCAGACAGAGTCCCATTGCCTCCACCAAAAGAGGTGAAAGTGAGAGACACCTTGGACACAATCATCAGGAATAAACTCAAAAAGAAAAGAAAATTTGAAGAAGAACCTGAAGGTAATCATGCTTGTGTTCAATCTGTAGTAAAATTCATACATTTCTGACAGTAGTAAACCTAAAACGGTCAGAAGCTGTAACTTTTGATAATTTTTTCATTATTTTTGTTTTTAATTTTGATTACATTTTCCATTGTTCTATTCCACAGTGCATATTGAAATACACAGTGTTGCGGATGTCAGCTCAGCTTGTACGTGTGAAGACTGCATTGTTATTGCTAACAAGTGACATCTGGTTCGGAATAGGGCATTTAACACCGTAGGCTGTTGTGACACATGACATATAGTGTGTTAACAAGCTGAATAGTTGGTGTTTCAATATGCTTGGTGTAGTTGAGCAAGATCAAAGTGCAGTTGATATAGAAAATAAAACTAGTCAAAAAAATCATCAAAAGTTACAGTGCAGCTACTGGCCCATCAGTTTGTCTTCATGATTGATCTCTGGCCTCTCTCTCTCTCTCTCTCTCTCTCTCTCTCTCTCTCTCTCTCTCTCTCTCAGAAAACACTGAGTACAGAGATGGTAAAGATGAAGGAGGAAGCAAAGTTTCCATGGTTACTGCCAGTAAGAAGCTGAAAACCAACCTGGAGAGGCACGAGCAGTTGCTGGAAGGCAGGAGAAAAAGAAAGAGAAGAAGAAAGAGGAAGGGAGGCGAAGATGATAATCTGTCCTCAAAACCAGAGAAAAGCAGTGATGAAACCTCAACAGAAAAGTCTGTCCTTGGCAAAGAGGGACAGAATAAAGACCAGATGGGTTTTAGCAAGACTAATCATGACAGACTAGGGACTAATCAGAGTGATAAAGGTGGGGAGAAAAGTGCCAACAAGCAGAAAAAGACACAAAAAAGACACAAGATTAAAGAAATACATGAAAGTGTAACAAAAACTGACTCCAAGACAGAGAAGGTAGCGTTGATTTCATAATCTTTGAATATTTGTGTCATTAATTTAAGTTGGTGATTTCTAATTGGTGATTTAATCATGTTTATCGGTAGAGATGAATGAAATGAAAGGCAAGAAGTTTCATATAAATGAGAGGTCATATTGTGTTCATTGTTCATACACTTACTGAGGTACAAGGTGACGCTGTCATAATTAGCATAATTACTGATTACAATGTGACTTTGATAGTCCAGTGCCGAGTCTTGATAGATGTGAAATTTGTTCAGTAATTGACACACAGTGCATGATGCACAATTTATGAATATTCATTATGAGAATGAATTACTCATTTGATTTGCATACATAAACACTGACAATGGTTCAGTGCACTTTGCATGAATAAATACTATTACATTATACTTGGAGTATTACTTGAATTCATGTAATTAGAGTAGAGATTAACAAAGAAATGATCTCAGTACTTGGTTACAAAGAGAGATCATTTATGGTCAATGAATATTTAGCAAAAAAAACACAATTATTTGGCTGGATATGTATAGATAAGAAATTCTTAACCACAGAAGCTGGAGTTTTTTCTTTTCTGGATATCCGAAAATTCAAGCGATATTTATTTGCAATTCAAATTACTCATTTCACATGCAGGTGATTACCTCACGAGGGTTTATCCTCTCAACCGCCAGTGTTGTCGCCAAGCAACCAAAGCAGGACAAGTTGAAAAAAAAGGATTCAAAGAAAAACAAGAAGAAACAAACTAAAAATGAAACAGAGAAAGAGAGTGGGAAGAACTTCAAAAAGATGAAAACACAAAAGGAGAGGAAAACCTTGGAAAAAGACTCAGACATTTTGCACAAGAAGAAAGTAAAAAAATTCAAGAGACTGGACAAAAAATGTGAAAAACAAGAAGATAGTGAAAGGGATGTTTCTGATTCTCAATCTAACCTGCCAATGCCTGTAAATCAGGATGGGCAAAAGAACAAAGGCAGTAATGCTCTGGAAAAACAAAATTTGAAAAATGACAGTACTAAAAATAACAATGAGTTGAATCAGGCGACTACTATTGTCAAGAGCACCTCACAGGCAGACACCAGGAATGACAGAGAGGCTGATCAAAGGCAAAGCAATACAAACCTCAGTGCACCAAGTCAGGCTGGTGATGTAGATGTGGCCATCAGACCAGTTAAAAATTTTCAAGAAGAAATTAGCAGCCACGGGACCGTCACTGAATCCGTTACACTGAGCAGCCCAACGCAACAGCAATGGACTCCCCAGAAACGAAAGAAAAAGAAGTCCAGAAGTAAACAGAAGAACATCCGAAAGGACAACAGACCTGACCATATGGTGAGTGTAGCGCCCTCTAGCTGTGTGTAGCAGAAAGAAAGACCCTCAGTTTTGTGGTCAGGGGTTTTCCAATTTAAAAACACCCTAGGTAAACTTACTGTTGCCAGAGACTATGAAATCAATCATGACATCTCCTAGGTACTTCTACGAGAGATTATCAAAATAAAAAAGGCAAATGAGAGAAGCCTTTGATATTTTGTTTGATCTTCATGTAGCATGCTTGTCATGTGTTTCATTTACATTTGGTGTCTTCAGATAACAATTATAGGCTGGAAAATGTAATTCTTTTTGTTATATGTACACGCCGTGTATTTGCATCATTTTCTGGTACAAGCATCATCACAGTCCCCTTCCATCCAGTGATGGAGGGACATCATATTATAAAATTCTCCCATGTTCCACCTACATACCGGTACACTTCACCAACAACTTAAGAACGTAGTCAGGCTATTGCATCTGATTCAAATACAAATATGATCCTGCAAGTATCTGGCCAAAGTAAGTGAATTTTTTGTCTTGTGTCAATACAAAGTTCCAAAAAAGATAGACAAGTAAGAGGTTAAAAAACACACTCAAAAACTTGAACACAACATTAATCTGCCTTCATTTGAATTTTCTCGTATAACATGCATGCTGAAGTTCATGTAACTGTATGGTATATGCTGCTAGAGGGTACTGTTTAATGTCATCCATATGGTTTAATGATTTTAATATTACTTGGAATATTGCCAGTGATTAAAACCTGTTCAAGAAAGAGGTTTTGTTTTGTTTCTGAAACACTCCAAAAACCTAATCGTACTTGGACGCAAAACAAAGAACTTACTGTGGCCTTTGCTTACCATTCCTGTTGCTTCCATCTTGCATTCATATAAGCTTAGCAACATTGCTTTGAATTGGAAAGTACTACTTTGAATGCATAAGTACTTTAAGATTATCACATGCCCATGTCAATATTGAATTTTGTGCACTGTGCAGAAATTTAGTTGCCCACACTTTACATTATCTATATCCTAAAGTACAAGAACCGTGATCCTACCAAGCCATTGTTTAGATTCAGTGTTTTTTAAGGCTGGTACCCTGATAAATTTTACCATGGTTCCCCAATCATGTATTTCCGGGGCTCCCCTGTTATATCAATGCTATACTATCACTGTTAGGGGACATCAGAAATGTTACCAGAGCGGCCACACAATTAACCTATTTACCCAAATCTTGGCAAAAACACTGTGATTGTATGATTTTTGTATAGTGCAAATTTCTTGATGAATGTGTTTGTAAAAATTGGGTGAATTATTGATGATTTTATCATACACAATATATGATGAGCTACAGTCTGTCTGCAAAGCAAAGTTGATGCATTGCTGACTTTAGAAACTTCTCACTGGCACAAGATCATTTTACATATGACATATACTGGTATAGAACTGACATTAAGATATTTCCAAAAATTTTCAAAACTGTCTCAAAGGGTCTCTGAGTTTTGGGCACTGTGATAAGCAGTTACCCTTGACTCCACTTGCCACGACAGTATCATAAAGCAATGTCGTGGTTTTCTCTCAAAGATATCAAAAACACATAACTTGTTCTCTGATGATATTTCAGAAACCGCCACATCTTAGGATTAAGACAGACACACATCTGCCAGTTCTAGGATTGTGAAAGTCAAGATGGCTTCCTAATGTGGATTTGAAATCATTCTCTGTGCCACATCAACTTTTGTTGCAATGCACAGTCCTATATCACAGTGACGTCAGGACCAGCCCTGGACTCAGATTCAGAATGTTTTATACTGTGACACTGACTGGCATCTGTTAATATAATATTCCTTAGATTTGCTGCATTAATTGAACACATTTTTTCACTCAAGTTCTGAAAATCATAATTTTTTTATGAACTTTAAGGGACAAATTTATTTCAAATCAGTGCATCTATAACACACAGATGCATGTATATTTTAACCAGTGTCGTATAGTCATAGATTGCACTTTAAGGTTTAAACTATTATTTCCCAGGTTATGAAGAGCTGCAAGTTCAAGTACATTCAATCACAGACTAGACCCCAACAATTTTATGAAATTATATGAATGAAATCTTGATTGTATATTTTCATTGTCTGTCCAAACAAAAAAGTGCTGGTGCAATGTAATTTTTTGGATAAGACTCTTAAATCAGCCATGGACTCAGCCATGGACTCAAATGGTAACCAATTTTGAATCTCAGGTTTCGTTACAAAAAGTATTCAAATGTAAAGAGGGCTAACAATTTGTTTAACCTTTGTCAAAACTGTTTCCATACCTAGGATAAGCTAGACCAAACAAGAAACATTCACTGCCCTGCAATGTAAAATTGAGTTGCAATGATAGGATGATTGAGACATCAATATCTCCTGTGTATTTTCTGATGTTGTCAGTCACACATCGCTTTTTTGCATCATCAAAAGAAAGCAATCAAAAAACAGTTGTTTGTTGACTGATTAATAAGTTTGCTGACGGACTTTCTGATGCATATAAACAGAACTTCATTTCGACAGTACTATAGGAGGATTTGATTATACGGCGCCCTCTATGGCGAACCACCCGTGCTTTTGTTGACCTTTAGTCTGCAGGAACGTCATACTAGGAGTTACAAAAACACTTTGAACCGTTTCATTTATTTTATATGATGAACATTCATATCAGATTTGGTAAGCGAAGCTATATTGAAAAGTTCTTTGAAAATATTGTGTCAAATGCTTGATTTTATACGATTTCTTCAATTGGTTATTTTAATGAAACATCATTGCACCTCAGCGTTTTAAATTATAGAACCATTTTTGTCCATTTTTACGTTAGTACTTTGCCAATAATCCACTTGTTACCTCATATATTTTAAATTCATTTGTAGAGGAGCATTTTAGAAGTCTAGGCCGACAGGAAATGACAAAACTTCAAATTTAGTCTGAATCATTTGAGTACTCAAATATGCTGAAAAGTTCAATGAGCTGCCAAGAACGACATGTTTCTATGCAATGTCTCTCAAAACGTCGGTCGGGAACACCATATTTGAAATAATTTTTGTCTGTCGAATACTACTTACAACATTTTCAAATATAAAGAAAATGACAATTCGGATGGTATCTTGAAGTCCTCCATTTTGTGCTATTTATAGAGGATGTTATACTTGTGGTATTTGCACATAAATACTTGTGCACAGTTAGAGTTTTAAACGATATTCCCTGATATTCATTTTGTTTTAACAAGTTACCTTTCTTTGACAATAAAGCATTAATTCTCAAGGAATTTTCGTAATTTTTACAGAGACTCACATATTAAAAACGAAATAAAATATATCAATGGTGATTTCAATATTACCTTTCCACATTTCTTTAGTTTAATTTCATGACCGCATTTTGCAGGTTGTTAGACGGATAAATGATATCGCAACGTTGGAATTAGATTTATTTATCAGTGATATATTGTTTGCCGCCTGCAACTTCGCTCTATTTTCCTATCACACCGTGTCAAAGGTCACTTTCCTGTCAGTTATAAGTGAATGCCACTGTTGCCACACACTGCAAATGAGATCTACAAGGGAAACTTGTCATAAGGCTACAGCGTTCTGTGATATATGACAAATACAATGTCAATCTTGTCGATTATCATATCTAGGTCAAGGGCAAGAAGATAAACCACAGAACTCCAACTCTGACCTTGAATCAGGCACGACCAATCATTGTACATGAAGTACGAGTTCGCAATTAAACTAACGTCCGACCTGGTGCCCAATTATCTTCTTCTGATCATATCATTAGCCTTGAAGTACTGAGACAACTTTGACATACACATTGTGAATACCATGACACAGCCTTCTAGCGTTGAAGAACAATATGATTACTAGCCCCATTTAATGGTTGTATCTTTTGCATTTTTTCGATAAGATGGTTTGAAAATGAAATGCAACTCACGTCAAAATGCTTATCGAACTGTGACAACAAAACGTTTTTCAAACATTGGCGACGAACACACAACTTTAGATTTGAACAACAACAATTTTCGATTTGAAGCTTAAGTATGGCTGCCACAAATACACGCGTAAGAGCCTGAATTTAACCGATCGAATCCATCCATCCGACCAAGGGTTGAAATAAAGGCCTAGTAACCGGGGAAACAAAACATCTCTGAAGATTGAATGACATTTTATTTTGGAATAGATATGAAAAAAAGATAAAACTAACGGGGCTTTAAAAATAGGAAGCATGCAGAGACGATGACGTTCCACCTTTCCTTGTTTTTCGCTTTTGAACTAAGTATAGTAGTGTGTAAAGGTTTAAACGCTACCCTATCAAAATCTGATTTCAGTCAGATCAATCGAAAAGTTACGATAATTCAACTGTACGTGGATGATGAGGCGAATCGTTGCAAAGTTGACCTGATGGTGGCGCTGTGCAAAATTATCGCTGTGCACTGTGATGAAGTCAGTGAAGGAAAAAAAAATCTATGTTAATTCAATAAAAAAATCTATGCTAATTCCATGAATGTATGCCAATAAACCGATTATAAGGCTAGTACTTGAAGTTATTAAAATATTCTCGTTAAATAAAGCAAATACCAATATTTGACAATCGTCACAAGTAGGCCACTTTTTATTGATTTGTATTTCACCGCTTTTCTCTAAATCAGCTTACTTGCATCGTAGTAATAATTGGACAAGGAGAAACACTCGACAAAGCGTGGACATGATACAACAGAGTTAATAAAATGTCAATAAAATGCCTTTATCGTTATATTT
>LD343916.1:153013-178061 GCA_001465055.1 Ptychodera flava | reverse complement strand
GAGACGTGATATATCCTACCGCTCTTTAAAATGAAGCTAGTATTCGTTCACACAGTAATAAATTGACACTTCCTCACAGTAACGGTGTGTCAGATATTCTTTACCAAAGTTTAGGTTGCAACAGACCAGGGTGTCCTAACGATGTAGACCAAGAAGTTCAAAACAACAATGGGACGACTCCTGGCGACTGCGACAAAATTTGACATCAAATGCTACGAACAATATCAGCGTCCAGCTCTCGCTGCATCGGGCAACAGACACTGTACAACTGTTCATCACAATTGCAGTCATCGTACGTCTGGATTATTTCAAAACTGCATGTTTTCTGGTACGTCCGAATTATCCATCAAAAATACTATTACATCCTGTAACTTCACTGTACCACCTCTGAATGTCGCACAGTACTGTAGATTTCCCATAATTCATTGCGATTTGTATCCTCGGAGATACCTGAGTGAAGTCTACCATGTCTCCCATGTGTAGACAAATTCACAGACTATTTATCAAAATTTTGATAACGTACTTTTATGCACACCATTCTTCTCAATTCTCATTTTAAATAATTTGGAAAATTATGCATAATTGAGAGAGGAGATAGCATTTTTGTGAAATTTGCCAGAGATTGTGTCCTCAGCCATACAGAATAATGTGATGGAAAGTAGGGAGACTAGTTGCACCTGTTTTATGAAACAAAAGGATATTGATTTTTTGCAATGGAAGTGACAAAAGAAATTTGCATGCTAAGTTTTCTCAGAGAATGACCCCTTCAGTTCGTCATAACTTGCTGCCCAAAAAGCAAGGCATTTGTAGTACCTACAGAATGTGACTTTTATGGTTGTTTAGTGGTTATTTTGAAACTTTCACTGAAATATCTAAACGTACTTTTACTAGATATTATTTATCAATCATTCTGATGCTGCACACTAGTGCTTACATGCAGAACTGAAAAAGTTTTTAGAAAAGTAACCTTCATGTGTACAAATCAAAGAGAATTGTGGGTAATTTATTGTACTGTGTGTCGCGACGGTCGACGTATACCGTATACGCGTATTAAAGCGGTACAGAAAGAGACAAACCTATTTTTAGTCTGCCAAAAAAACAGGACTATTGTTCATATGTAAATTTACGAAAAAATTGTTACTTTTTCTTTTGATTTGAACTCTTGACCTGTTTTCTGTGTCTGCAGCAGGTATTTTAATTATAGTCTTCGCGTTGCATGCGAATAAAATGCAATGTTGATGAACGTATGCGTATTTATCGTACGATACTGTGTGCATGTACGTAATCCCAACATAAAAATGCTCGGTCTCGGGCGCAGAATTTCCGACGATCGATCTCTCACATGTCTCACACGTCCATTTTTTGCATTTTGGGGCTTAAAGTGACGAAAATACTCAAACAAGACAACAAAGACACACAAGTTGATATAATATAATAGCAATAATCCCCTTCGCAGTCGGGTATACACTCGATGTTGGTACAATTCGCTCCATATAGCACTCGCCTATCGGCTGGTGCTATATGTTGCGCATTGTACCAAAATCTCGTGTATACCCTCCTGCGGCGTGGGTTATTACTTAATTAGTACATTAGAGAACGCTGCTTAGCATATACGGTGTCATGTTTAAATGTGTTTCTTTAAAGATTAGCTCCAATCGGCTTTAAAATGTAATGCTTGTAATAGTCTTCGTGCATTTGCGCTCTTAATTGTAACGACGGTAAGAAAATTAAACGCATTTTGTTGAATAGGAAGAGTGTTCAAATTTATCTTTCTCATGGTAGGGTCACGTTATGCTCATATCATTGCGCATGTCGTCACAGTCCTCAGCAAATGTAATCCATTCTTAATTTAAATAATAAGCAAGGGCTGCTTCGATCAACATCAGGAGTTAAAGACAGAAGATCTAGTAGTTCTCTGACTGAGAGAAGATAGAATGAGTATTGGTATGGATCGTTACAGAGAAGTCCGAATAAGAGTCTTAACAAATATAATCATGATCGCAGTATGTACGTTCGTCGGCTTTAATTGTTCTGGTAGGTTACAATTTACTCCGTGTTATACTTCTAATTACTGTTTAAAAGGCTTCCATGCTATAGTTTAGCATCAAGACATACACCATGCCTCAAAGTGACATCAATCTACGACAATTTATATGGTACATTGACAAACAATGTTTTACCTTTATATATGTACACATAAATATCAAAGCAGAAAGTCTTGAGTAAGGTATACTATACGTTTGTAAAAAAAGTATACGTGCATTTGCCTGAAAATTGAAACCTTGATATTTCTAATTCATAAACAACAATACCCTTCCTTTAATAGTTTTCAAATTTATACATCATGCATTGTGGAAACTCATTTTGAAGATATCTAAAGTGAAAAAAGGAAAATTTGTAAATTTGAATTTGCTTTTGCTCTTCTAATAAATCGATTTTGATATTCTTCTTGCTGAAATGTCGAAATACAACATATTGGCATTGTCGGTACAATGTTCTCATTCAAAGGCAAAGTCTAGTCCTGACTCTGCAGAGTCAATTATGTAATCAAACGCTTCACACAATCCCATAAAATCACACCGCATTGAAAAGCTACACAAGAAGTTCACAACATGACGTGGTAGCAGAACAAGAATCTTTACTTGTAAGAAACATAGTGACAAACACATCAACGTCTGTACGGAAATTACGATGCCAAATTCATATATATCCACTTCCTCTGAAACATGTCCTTAATGATTTAAATCAGGACATCCTCATCTTTTCGTATTCTCCGAGACGCAGTCATTGTCCATTGTGTGTAATGACAGCTCTTTGATTCCCTCTAATATCGCTAAAATACTGATTAAAACAACGGCAAAATATTAATTGAAGATACAACGGCAAAATATTAATTGAAGATATACGAATGGAGAAAGAGAGAGAGTAGAGAGAGAGACAGAGAGAGACAGACAGACAGACAGACAGATAGACAGACAGAAAGAGAAGAATATCGAAGTACAAAATCAAGACACAATTTATCCAAATATTTTAAAGCTTAAGTCATTGAAGTCGTCGCTGTATCTCAATTACACGTGGAAAGCATGAGATCCTTATAAAATTTTACGGACTATAGAACACGGATGGTACCATTTATTCAGCTATCATTTAATGACTGTTACCGTGCTAGATAGTAGGGTAAAAATAGATAATTACGTTTGGATCACAGAACTCAAAGACCGCGACATTCTCTAGCTCATCCCGTCATGAGAGACTATAAGCATTTATCAGTTCTCACATCAAAAAATTGGAATACATATTGAAAGATAATGCAAGTTGAAAATAATGTCTGAATAGGAACCAATTTAGATGCAAACTTACAGCTTCGTAGACATTTTGATTACAAGCTATACCAGTTATACCTTAAGGAGTACATGATACCCTTGAGCAGGTGGATGCCCTCGACAAAAGGCTCTGGTAACATCAAACAGAATGTCTGTCGCCGCTTTGGGGTAACCTTTAAATGTATTGAGTAGGTTGACAATGGATAATCAACTTGGCAGATATCCAAACTAAGGCATACAAATAATTGTTGATGAATGCAATGTTGCCCCAAAATTTCAAAGAATAATAATGTATTTGTAGAATGAATTCAATTTCGATAAGAACGATAGAAAAAAATACTATAGAGAAAAAGTAATATGAATATTTACACTTTGCAAAAGCAAACCCCTATGACAGAATGACATAGTTACATGCATGCGCAGTGAGACTGTTTGTTAAGTGTCGCCACTCCACACGAATCTTTTTTTTAATATTTTTACCTGGAGTAGTACAGTTGCAGCATCGAAATTACCACGTCATTGGATTGAGTTGTGTGTATATTTGCGTTTTATTATTTCGATACTCTTAAATTATCATACATTACAGGTGAAAATAATCAATAAGAGAGAGAGAGAGAGAGAGAGAGAGAGAGAGAGAGAGATCTACTTACAAAATACAAATTCCGTTAGTCTCAATGACATGAAGCTTAAAAGCTTAAGTCATTGAAATGTCTTTGCTGTATCTCAGTTATTTAATTTTGTCGGCCTACCCGTGGGAGGCGTCATGTTCATGATATTAATACGGACTATAGAACATGGATCAGATTTCGCTTTTCATGAGTAGCAGACGCTGGATAGTACGATTTATTTATTCAGCGATCTTTTAATGACTTTTACTCACCTGTTTCTGTTATTGTACATTGATGGATAATAACACTTGGATCAGAGACCTTAACATTGACTAGCACATCCTGTCACGAGAGACTAAAACTTTTATCAATTCTTGCATCAAAAATACCAACCCTAACTTAAGTTTTATTATTGGATTACGGTACTGGAAGATAACGCAAGTTGAAATTATGTCAGAATAGGAACCAGAACTCGATGCAACCTTAAAGTTTCCTAGACATTTTGACTACAAGCTATACCATTTATAGCTCAAGGAGTACTGTATACCCTTGAGCAGATTGATGCCTTCTACAAAAGGCTCTGATAACATCAAACAGAATGTCTGTCGCCGCTTGGGGCTAACCACTAAATGTATTGAGTACTTTGACAATGGATAAATCCACTTGGCAGATATCCAAACTAAGACATACAAATTACTATTTATGAATGCCATATTGCTCCGAAACTTGAAAAATTAATAATTTATTTGTGAAGCGAATTAACATTCAATACGAATAATAGAAAAACTACATGCAATGGAGAGAACGTAATAGGAATAATAAAACTTTGCAAAATAAACCCCTCTCAGAGACTGACATAGTTACATGCAACGAGACTGGTTGATAAATGTGGCCAATTCACACGAATCTTTCTTCATTTTTAATCAGCATTGGATATCAAAACCTGACGTAGTACTTTTGCAGCATCGAAATTAACGTACCATTTGATTGAGTTTCCGTGTGTATATTTGCATTTGCCTATCGATGTTCTCCACGTAATATTGTGAGTCATGCCTCATTCATATCATCTTTCTGCTTGCAGTTTATTCCGATACTACTAAACTATAGTGCATTACAGACAAAAATAATCAATATATTCAGTAACAAAAGTAGCTAACCATATTTGCATTTGTATGACAAACATGAATAGAAAAGTGCATAACAATAATAATATTGTGAGTAATAATCAAAAGAGGTCAAATAATCAGTGTCACTTTAGGTGAATAAATAATTTGCCAGGTCCAAGGAACAAGTAGTAAAATGACAGTAACAATAGGTTCATCATGAACTACTAATTAATGGTGGTATCAGGTGTCCGGAAGTGGTATAAAGCGTACCCTGCTAGCATGCTACACCCGTCAAGATTGACAAAAAGTGGCAAATTTAATGTTATCTGGTCAAACAATCAAATTACTGTCAAAGCCTTGTATGCTATCACCCATCTTTTGAGAAACAGATGTTATATTTTGATCCAAAATCTTCATATCTGCCATAGAACTTCCTAAATTTTTTTACTAATCTACTTTCCGAGATTCCATGCATCACAAGATTTGTGCCAGTAGGCTGTGTATTACTCGAAAGTCTACATATGAGTTACGAGCTCTACCTTATCTTAGGAGTTGTGAAATTTATACATCAAAAGCTGCAGCAGACGGTATATTAATTGACTAAAAGTAAAAATGTATGATTTCAAAATTGAAATGATTCCTTTTGTCATACAGCTTTGTATAAAGCGTCGTTTGTCTAATTTCGAAAAATGTGTTAGTAGGCTTGCAACACAATAGATGCTATAATCGCTTAACTTTGTCGTGTGGGATTTTTGTGTACAGTGTTGAAAAAAAATATGGATTGAATTGTACACGTTTCATATTTCAGGTGATGGAAGACCAAATTCTCAATCATATATTATATAGTTACGGTTTAAAATATAATTTTGATGATTATAAACATCTTTAAAATACAAAAATTAACTTGCATCTCATAATATAATAGATGTGTTGTTACTATCATATCATATCATGCAGAGTTTACATCATAATATAATGAAACCACAACATAAAGAATGTCATTGACCATATAAAGAATGTTCAGCACAGTATAACAAATGCCAATTCCAATTAAAGAAACAAATAGAATATAAGAAATTAATATCATCATATAATAAATACCCATCACAACAAAGTAAATGCATATCGCAATACAATATTATGAATACACATCACAATATGATAAATGATAGTAACAGTGTAACATATGCCCATTTAAATAAAACGAATGCACAATAGATCATTATTTTACTTAATTTAAGACAGCAATGTCTTTCCATAAACAAAAGTTGATGTAGTGTTGATGGCAGCATGCGAAGAACAGAGATGTAACTGATTTATCCTGGACTGTGATTAGCTAGTCTGATAGACATTCAAAACTTTCTTCTTCTTGGGAAACCATCGTATTTCCATAGGCCTCGGCAGCGTCCATAATGATTTCGAAATCAAAATACCGTTTTCTTTTGGTGTCTTACGATATTTGTTGCCAAAAAGGAATAGCTGCCAAAGTTAAAAACTTGAAATTACAGCGAAGAAACCACTAAACGGAAACTACCTTCAGAAGCTATGATGCCGGCTCCACGAAAGATAGTAGGAATGTCAAATCCTATTTTGGACTAATATAAAACTGGTCAAACAATACTTTACCAATCACAAGCTCTGTTGTAAACCACAATGCCAAAACAGCCTAGAAATTTTGAAATATATCTGAACTAAAAGCAAGTGAGTTAAAAATTCAACATTGATTGGTCAGTTTTGTCTACAGCAATGGTGAGTCTCGTACGAAAAAATAAAATAACCTGATACATTCAAAAGATTGCTAACTTAAAGGGACAAAGTCGGCCATTTTTCATGATTTTGTTTGATACGATATACTACTTCTATTGTTTGACATTCTATTGTTTGAAATTAAATGAAACCATCGCGAAAATGAATTAAAGGTCATGACCATTAATTCATTTTCGCGATTGTTTCATGTATCGTGTCTAAAGCCAGAGTTTAATATTGCATGGTCACCAATTCATTCAGTATCTTTCGACATGTCAAACGATATAAGTAGTATCTTGTATCTAACAAATATCATGAAAAATGACCGACTTTGTCCCTTTAATAAAAGGACAGGACTAATGTCGGAATGTCGCCATAAGAACAGATTTCAACAAAAGAATTTAAAAACGAACCTAAATAGAATGAATCGACTACTGCATAGCATCAACACGAAACATGCACTCGGAATAACACTAGTTGTCTGATGCTCGTATCACAGAGTGAAACACAAAGTCACAACAAAAAGGATCAAGGTGTTTTCTTTGCTAAATGTATGTTTGTAAGTGTAATTGTCTAATCGATTTTTTGTTTGTTTAATTGTTGGTCAATTTATGTTTTTATGACTTCATACTTTGGATTACGTTAACAGGCATGAGTAATGGGTTGAGCGGTAGAACACTTGAATTCAGATCTGAAGAAGAGGGTTATGCAATGTTTGATGGTGCGATTCCCGATATGGACGAAATCACGATCTGTTTTTGGATAAGGATTCCAAAACTTGAAATGGACAAGAATTATTACATATTTTCTTATGGAAATGATACTTCTGATAATGAGACACTTTTGTCGATGACCATTCTAGTCAAGTCTCGTTTACCAAGTTTAGGGGCTTGTCAGCTGATTTCGGCACTCGGCGTTACTTTTTCCTTCTTCATGAAACCTTTAGCGCATGGACACACGTTTGCTTTGCATGGCTTCGTCAGCCAGAATTGTCTGTTCTTTACATTAACGGACATAAAGTTGAAGACCAAAACGCAGGTATAGTGGATCTTGATATTAATGATACTGCACCTATCATACAAGGTGGCGGGAGACTGCTTATTGGTGACGACAAATTAAATGTTTTTAAGGAAGGGTACGAAAGTGTTAACATGGCAGGTTCCATTACCGAGTTTTATCTGTTGAACAGATTTATCAGCAAGCCACAAATATACAAACTCTGGCAACAGTTGTGTATGGAGAGTGGTCATCACGTAATTGTATCCTGGACTAACTCCAAGTTCAACGTAGTGGGCAATATTGACGAAATTGAGCAAGAGACCATTATAGGTTAGTGACACTATCATCAATGGTTCTCGTAAAAATTATCCGATGTAGAACCATGCAAATATGATAAGTGGAATTGAATATGCCCCGTCTGTATCAAGTAATTTGACTTGACTAAAGCTACGATTTCAATGATCAATCGCGAAACTCGAGCCTGAAATAGGCAATAGTAAAACAAACCTCAAAATACAAGCTATCCATAGGCTGTGCGAACGGAAAATAATCTTCCTCATTGTGGAATACTAAGAGTTCAAAACTCGCAAATATGCGTCACTTTGCTCTGTCTACACTTAACCGGCGTAAAATGTAACGACGCGATAAGGAGTCAGTACGAGTGAACGATGAATAGCCGTCATAGTGCCATAAAATGTTTAAGGCAAGTGCGCCGTACTTACCGAAAAGTTCTTGAATTTGCTAAATCACTACAAGTTGATCCAAGTGTGCTACCTAAATCCAAGTAAATTGCCAACTTAGATCAACACGACTACCTGGTACACTTTTAACATATAACATATCTCGCATATTCCGTATGTGATATCTTTTCGCAGCTAAGCAGCACAGTATTCCCAAAAATCCAGGTGCCAAATTTAACGAATTTAAAATTACCAATTTCAACCGACAAGACTTTTAGAAAGACAAAAAAAGAAGAAGGACCCTATCTGAATCATTGACATTGTAGAGGCGCTAATTTCCGATTAAAGAAATCTTATATCAGGTCAAAAACTGGAGAAAAT
The DNA here is from genome assembly GCA_001465055.1 of Ptychodera flava. Classification (NCBI taxonomy): domain Eukaryota; kingdom Metazoa; phylum Hemichordata; class Enteropneusta; family Ptychoderidae; genus Ptychodera; species Ptychodera flava. The sequence continues at coordinate 169,218 of LD343916.1, read as the reverse complement.
ATTGACATTAATATGCCTTCCGTATAGAGATATTGTGATCAACATTTCAATCACATAAAAATGTTGAAACAACATTCTCTGTACTTGTCTACTGTATTGTGTGGCGCTAAATTGTCTCACAAATTAAAATTTAGTTTAACTGCTTCATTGATTATTTACCTTAGTTCATTTCCAACGCTCTACTGATGTTGCTTATGTAACCACATACTATTAGATATTTGTATTTTGTCGACCATTTGTTTCATTTACTATCTTGTTTATTGGGTCCATCACGATCTACCCCTGGGATTACGTTTCAAACTAGGAAGTTATACGTCTCTGTCGATACCTTGAATAAGTGTTACTTTAATGAAATATTAATATTTCTAAATAACGAAATGCTTTAAATAAGTGTTACTTTATTGTAATATTAATGTTTTTTAATAACCGAGACACTATGATAAAATGCCAACTTTTCAGAGTATTAACAAGTAAGGGTCTCTATAGTAACTTTGAGATAGGTTAAACGCACGGGGTATCATTTTCCCTCTTATCCTTGAAGCTTGATATTACAGCCAAACAAAAGTAATATCAAGCATCCAAAACAGATTTATATTTTCGAGTTAGCTCAAGGTAAACTCTTCAAATTACAATTTCTTGCTTATCATTGCTTTTATTTTGCATGAAACGAGAAGTAATATACACAAAAAAGAACTTCTTGATATGTATTTCATGTTGCTAATGTACTCCAAGTGTAAGTGTAACGATATAATTTCTTGTTTAAAACAAAAAATTAAAATTAAATATTTCGTTGGATTAATATTGTACTGAACCTTACAATCTACGCTAATGCATTACAAAAACAAACAAAATATTATTGCAAAACAGTCAGTGGTTTTGATATTCTATTGCAATTAGTGCTATGACTAATAGTTGCCATGTTAATTAAGCAACATCACAAACAGTTTTAAGAATTAGTTTTATTGTTCCTATAGTTAAAAAAACAGATCAAGTCATTTCGGCTTGCACAACGATATTTTTATCGCCAGGTTTTTTAGCTATTTTCTCAACAAACCTTCCACAGGGTGCCTTATAATGGTTTGCTGCGATACTGAGTGTTTGAGAATCAATTTTAAAATGGTTAACATAGAGTCAAAATTTTGAAGTGTATTTCTAGTCATCTTTCAGGCGTGGCGAAAAAAATAAGAAACAAGAAGAAGAAGTAAAAGACCCCCCCCCCCCCAAATACAACAAAACAAAAATGATGTGATGAAAAAGAGGTTGGCAAGGCAACTTTGTTTGCTGAACAAATGGACACGGTAAAGTGTCATAGAAAAAAATCCATACATCACTTTCTCAAAACCGATATTTTCATGTCGTGTAACATTTCTTGAAAGAGCGGTGGTATAGTATCGCTAACAGCCAACATTTTCTTACGCAGACTGTAGGAACCGGAGACCGTATAATGGATACAGTGAGATCAGCCGGCAAAATAAAGGTAACTTTGTTATATTCTGCCTGATGTGCACACGGTTGATGTTACTAGTCGTAATCAGAATTTAAATTGTTTATGTTATCGATAAATTTACATTATATGAACATTTATTTCATAATGGTTATGTCATCAGTGTGTACTTGCATTAATACACAACTGCAAAGGTTCGATTTTAGCAGGTCTAAATTGTTCATTAGAAGTTCATCGCGGGCAATTTGCTCTCTGGTGCTAAAAAATTCACTGTTACCCCCGATCTTATTCTTCACTTTAAAAGTCAATTGTTGAAAGTTTCCCTAAGGAAAGTTTAGGCGAAAATTTGAGTCTTTCGCGTTCGAGGCACATACTATCTTAAGGTGGAGCTGCACTTTACCAACACATTTGTTTCAAAGGAAGCAATATTTCTCAACTAACATGACAAGGAAATACCCTCAGGCTTTATGTTTTCAAAAGCAGAGAGTGTAAAATTTAGTATGGAAGCAATACTTTACTCGAAGGATGAAGGGATGTATATTTGGGATGAAAAACCTCAATTTTGTTATTAATGATAAAATTAATTTAAGCCCAAAACTTGACACTATTATCTTTAATGTAATACTTTCACTTGAAAGAAGAATATATGTGAAAAAATACTATTTTATATAAAGCAATAGCTTTCCTAATTCTAAAATGGCATGGGTTGAAAGACTGACACTCAAAAAAGTGATTAAAACATGATTAGCAAAATTAAAATGCCTGTTATTCAAAATGTAAGAACTTATTTACCACACAAAACAATGGTTTTGTTATACGTCATTTAAAGAACATAATGTGAACAATTTTAAAAATGTGACTAAGCTAGAGTGGAGTTACCTTCTTTGAAAATCTTGAAATTCGGAGGAAAGAGAAGCCAGGAAATTCATGCATCATACATCATACATAATTTTAAAGCTAATTATCTCTACTGAAGAAAATTGACGATGTGGAGCTGCAAAATACGGCCATAACCCCCTAATTTGCATAACACACACGGGTACCCAATTTGCAAGAATCCAATATAACATTAGAAAATGCATTGTTAACTACTATAAACGTACTATCGAGTGATGTATCAAATAAACGGTATTTGCATGTATTTGCACAGTTTCCTAAATTGTTGAAGAAACAATTGATCTCTGACTTCATTTGCAGGTCCTAATTTGCTAGAAGAGTATTACATAGAATTTTATTGGTGGAAAGATGATAATAAGTTCGTATTTCCAAAGCAAATTAAGTATGATACCAACCACAATTTAATTGGATTGACCTATCAACTAAGAATACGGGAAAAGCTATCTGATGAATATGGTCACGTTGTCTATCGGGGTATGAATCCTTCGTTTCCAATGTTACGACTAACACATGGTAAACGGAAATTCTTTTTTACAATTGAGTTACTTCTAAAAGTTGCTGATACGTTTGGCGAATCAACACACTTTACCGCGTACCAGCAGGTCAGACCTATAACGTGTACATTGACAACTTGCCCTCTTACGTATTCACTTGCTAACGTAGAATGTATTAGGGTAAGAATTGAGTTTGAATGTAAACTTGTATCTTCATTCTTTGAAATATTGTTTGGAATTACTTATAAAACTTAATTAATTTAAAATCTCAACACAGGCACAAAAATCACCTGCATCATTCTAATTTACACAGACAAATTTCTCGAGGACGACATATAAACCAAATTTTATAAAAAAAAACATTGTAATTTCTCGGATAAAGGGTTTTAAAGGAGTAGAAAAGGTAAGTGCACATCCCGGTAATAACGAACTTGACTGTTAAGGAGTGTATAGTAACTAAATACTTTTTTTCTGGACGGCATTGGGACAATATGTGCTACTCGAATTTCATTACGATACGATCAAACCGTTATAGCATCACAATATACAAGCATCTAAAAGATATGTCTGTTAACAAAAGTAAAAAAAATAGACCATGTAAAGAATGATGTACATCACCTTGCATATGAGGTCGATGAGAGGAACCTGTCAATCACACAAGTTAATAATGGACTGTTACCTGACCCAGTTAACACTATTGAGTGTTAACTACATAGTTTGTTGAGCATTTTTGTAACTGTTTGTCAACTCGACAAAGCATTTGTGGAAAAAAAAAATCACAGTGAAGCAAACAGTCACAAACTGTTCACTGTTTCTAATTGCTTTTCATTTCTTATTTGATCAATGGGTGGTCTATCCAAGTATGTTGCCAATAACCTTAGCAGCTCCAAAATAAATTCCATACAGGTCTACATGTAATTATAACTAATAGGTCTACTCTTGAATAAAATGCCTCATGCTGCCTGATGCAGTGTTGTATGGACAGTAAACGCTGACGAAGTCACGTAAAGGGGTATAATTGACAGGATACTCCTCCCACTAACACAGACAAGCTCCAGCAACCAATATCTATGTCATATGATCAAGCATTGTTATTAAAATGTCCTAAATAAATTAGCAGCTGAGTAAGCTAAGTAAATGCCAGTCACGTATACTTAAACATTCACCATAGCTTCGAATGCGATGTACGATTAAGATATTCGACAGGGTAAAGTGAATGACATCTGGCTAATGGCAAGTCAATATATATTTGATCAGCTAATAAGTATTCCTTTAACCACTTCGTGCAACACAGAAGCTAGGTATCCCATTAAAAGCTCACTGATAGACACTAACGGAACATTTCCTGTATATATGATTAAATGTCAGTATTTTGTGTTTTAGGCAATGCCGTTCACTTTTTCATACATGAGCGTCGACGAAACCAATGAGGTATTCGCAAATATAAAGGCACAATGCGAAGAGGAACTCGATTCCCGTGACAGAGGTGTCGTACTGAACACTGCGAAGGTCTTTGCTGAGATCATAAACATGCTGCCGCAGGTAAGTTTTTTCTAATCAATAGTTTGCTCAGTAGCAGTTTGTAAAGTATGAAGTTAAAAAGTTAAAAGACAGGATGGATAGCTCAAGAGTGAATTGCTTTCTTTATCCTTCGTTTGTCGCTCATTGTTTTACAGGATAGAGCCAAACAAACTACTCAAACAGTTGAAAAGATAAGTGCCATCATATTTCTTGGCATTTATAAATACGTATTGTGTGTGTGTGTGTGTGTGTGTGTGTGAGAGAGAGAGAGAGAGAGAGAGAGAGAGAGAGAGAGAGAGAGAGAGAGAGAGACAGACAGAGACAGAGACGCAGAGACAGATAGAGAGAGAGAGACACACAGAGAGAGATTGGAGGCTTTGAGTTATCGTTGTAATACAGTCACCTGACAATGAAATCACTCGATGGGTAAAAATAAACTCATCACGATAATCACCAAATAAACCTATCTGACTCATTTATACAACAATACTAGTGTCAAAATACCGGCATGGGCGCAATTTCTAAACTATTAACTTCCCATACCTATTTGCAAACAATGGCACCGATCATAACACACCACATGTTCATTCCCTGTCGTTATTCGTCAGAATACGATACGTGACGATACGTTCAGTCCCCACTAAATCGACAAAAGTGACGTCAGGCGGTATTTTCAAAAGCTCTCCCGTGTGGAGAAATCGCCAAGTAAACTTGTCACAACGGGCTGTTGTCGTGCATAATATCAAAACACAGAAATGACTATAAGATTATATATATCATACCAGTATATTGATGGTGCAAACACAGCGATCTCATTGGTCGAGACGCCAGAGAGAACCGTAGTATATTGGCGATATACCACGGCTGGCATGCGCGCTAGCTCTCAGCTTGAGGAAAGGGTCCTTTTATGACGTTCCCCGCCAGAATTTCAATATACTGTTATGATATAATAGCAATACATCACACCCAGCGACGGTATACCACTTGATTTTGACCATTTCACTTCATATATAAACTCGATATCGCTCGTGCATATATGTCGTGAACTGGTCAAAATCTCGTGGTATACCATCGATGGGTGTGCTTTATTGCTAAAATACAAAATGAGCGTGTGCCGTGTTATAAACACCTATAAGCCGGTCTTTATTCAAGCTATGGCGCCTGTTTATTAACCCTCGTGGTCGTGTGTTACCAGAAACAAATCACTATACATCCTCGGTAATATGTGTGTACTATCGCACGCCATCTGTAGACACCTGTGCATTTTACTGTCGCTCTGACGACAGAAAACACAAGTAATCTCAGATTTGTGGCGTGCCGCCTGAAGTCATAATTGAACAAATACATGTTTATCACTGTTACCCCTCGATAGCTTTGCAGTGCTGATTCATGCACTATCTCATTCAAAGGAAGGTACGCCTTAGTCATGAGATTCAATTATGATTGCATTTGTTTTTTTTATTGTTGTAAAACATCAGCCGCATTTTTGATTATTTTTCATGTTAACATAAATTTAATTTAAATGCATCAAACACTGTCTCTAAGAGCAAGGAATTAATTAGAGCTACCTAGCATTTACAAACAGTAAATGATGTTTAATAATGAAATATTGTCATAAAATTTTGGTTTACATGTTGCGACTGTTTGAAAATTTAAACTAAGAAAGGATGTATGATTTTACCAGCTTAGGTCATTTCTCATGAATTCGTCAGTCTCGGCCTATAACAAACGCATGTGTGAATCAGATTGTGTGGAGCAATTTTCTCAAACTTTGCGGAGCATCTCTTCGTATGAATCACCGTCGGAACTCTTACAAACAACACAGGTAAGTCTACCGAATTTGTCTAAGAAACGATCAGCCGAATAAACATTTCCCACTATCAAAATTTCGAAATATTGCTTGTTTTTGCCAACACAATTTGTTTTACTGTGAAAAAACCTAAAATCATAATCGCCTATCAACTGCTAACAACAAGTTTTTCTGTCAAAATAAGTTTCCTTGGTACAACATTTCTTAATTGATTCTGAGCTAGAGTTCTCTTGAAGTAAAAGATGGAATTCATTAATTCATTTAACTCAAGAACATTTACGGCTAATAGCCCTGAAGCACACGTGAACCCCCAACTGTAAAATTGAATTTGTGTTTTACAGCAATGCTATGACACTCAAACAAAGGTCTGTTTCTTTGACTTATGACCAGGATATTTTCACAAATATTCCAAAGATAAACTGTGAATTCTAGTAAATATGTTTGTCTAATGTTCAAAATTGTGACTATGAATGTGTGCCTGGTATTTCAACACATCCTGCAATTGATATGAGGATGAACATGGTTGAAATCGACGATATTTCTTAAACATTTACAAGCCTGTTTCCGCCAGTCACTTGAATTCACCATTTTGTTAGCTTGCAGGGACAGAACTGCTTCATGAAATAAGTCAGTTATTACATCGTATGGTCAACATGCCAATCTTTTTAAAGACAACCAAAGGTATTTTCATTTCGCACAGCGTATCGTAGTGAAATTTCTTCCACATAAACCTAAAATTCCTATGGGACATCGTTTATTTAAAAAAAAATACTTTTATATGAAAGTGCTCATTAGTCTCGCGGACGCCAGCATAAGGACGTATCGAAAGTCTATCCAACTGCTCGTCCATCTGTCCATGGTCGCTGCGGCCCATCTGCATGTATCGACATATCGAACATGTCCTTTCAAAGTCAGAAACTCTGAAATATGACGTCACTCAATGTATTCAGTGACATATTCAAAGTGGAAACAAGGCCAGCATTGTTCGATGATGACGGGAGCTACGTTTCAGCCCCTCTGACCAAAGTTTGAATAAATCTTCACTGACGATTGGTTTGAATTATAGTTAAAGTCACGACTAACTTGTACATATAACAGTAGAGAAACCAGTACTTTATATTATATGTAAACATTATGACAAAATGTCCATTTTATTATTTGCCTCTATGGTGATTGCTTCGTCCACAGGTTTTACAAATGAATGATTTAAAAAAAGAGAGCACACCTCTGCTGATATTATCAAACAGCAATGTATTATCGCAACCTAAGTCTACTTTACAAATTCGTTTGCAAATAGTAACATAGGTCAGCTTAATTATCCATCCCATTGGTATGGTATAGACTGTGCGCGTGACCTACATTTGTAATTTTAAGGGACTGGACAGAAATTACTTGGAGGAGTGCCAGTGCTTTTCAAAATGACGCTGCGCGAAAAATAGTGATCCTTCAAAAGAGTTTGCAAGTAAACAAGGGACCCTTCCCAATGTCCATGCACACAAAGCAGTGACCCCCCCCCCTGCAAGCCACAGTCGATATCAATAATATCTTAAGTGACATTATAATTTCTCATTTGACCTTTAAACTTTCAAATAATGCTTTTTAACCTTTACAAATAATCACTTTGTGCAAGGTTCCAAGTAACTCGGTGAAAAAGCACTTGTGACCGTCCCATTCTAATAAGTACATTTATATCTATTCAGTTATAAAACATTTATGTACAGATAATGATAGCTTTATTAAAAAATGTTTATAGTTTTCTCATAGACTACCGTGTATAATGCATTATCATTTTTGTTGTAATCCAAAAATAAAATTTCTTGTACACACATGCACTTTTTACCTCTCACTTCAATCAAATTACATTAATAAATTATCAACTTTATACAAATGGACAGATGCAGCTTATTTTGTAGGGGGAAATAGTTCATAGTTTGCCAAATAGACTCCAAGGTATTATAATTTGATATATTTGGTTGCAGTATATATCGGCAACACCCGGCCTTCTTGTATTTGCATAAAAATTGTGACACCCCCCCCCCCGAAAAGGCATGCGTGAAATTTCATGACCATTCAAAAATGCTTGCATGCAAAATGGCGACCGACCGATAAGAAACACCGGTCCTGCGCCGTGTAATTTTTGTCCATTCCCTTACGATCTGAACATTGATAATTACTAACAGAAACAGTGCGATCCATCATGACGTCTTAAGCCATTTCTATGTATTTATAAAACTATCACAGAGATGTTTTTCTTTCATCTTAACTTTCACAGATTTGTTCATTTCAATGTCAAATATCATCGAAGCAAATCATGCAATCGTCCTCACTACAGAAAATGTATCACTTAGTGACGCGGTAAGTCATCACGCAATGGAGGATAATATTTACGTTTTAACCTATACTGTGCATACCTTGTCCGTGACTATCGTGGAAATTAAACTTCAAATCGGTGCATGACAATCGACCAATAAATGGAAAGGATCAATCAGAAGAAATGGAACACATGTTTGGAGGTTTCTACAGGTCAAAGCGTAGAAACTAACATCGGTAGCAAATTTCTCTGACTCATTCCCGTTTTCATTCCCCAAGCAATCCAAACTATACCGGATGTTTCAAAGAAGCAAAGTTTGCTACTTTTGCATAGACAATAATGCCCGTATCGTGAAACCTTCCAAAAGCAGGATAAAGATCGCACGGCTACACGTATGTGCCGGGATAAGTCTGTTTGCCCATTATAGATGACTGTAAATATAAATACAGTATTTCTTAACAAGGCATATTAAAACATCCATGAAGTATCTACGTTTGTTTGGACTGTCAACGACCAGATATGTTTATAACGCGCTACATAATGTTCCTGTGTCGCAATTCACCCGATAAAGTAACTTGACGACAACATCGAAAAGTTTATGCATATTGACTCTAAGACATGAGGGGCATTAATGTACAAGATAATAAAGGGTTGAGTGCAATCGCTGGGTTATGGCACGACAAGAGGGCCTAAAGCCCTAAGTGCAGTTAAACATCTCAATGATCACATACAATGAGTGATTATTCGGTTTACGACACAACAATAAGTGGCCAGGTTAGATTTACGAATATGTTTTCATTTCCTAATATGCAAAACTGGAAATAATGCCATTTAATCGGCTGCAATTAAACATGTTGAAAACTTTTACAAGTACATTTAACAAAATTCTGCCACTTTTTCATTCATAAGACCACATTTGAATAAAAGTTAACGTATGTTTGTTTTATAATAACAGTTGTAATATTCGTGTAGATTTAAACCTTTAATTAAACCCCTTAGGATGCTAAGATAATGAATCGGACTTTCAATGGAATAAATGCTATCCTGGACAGTGTGATTTCCGTGATGAACTCATCTAAAAATGGCTTCAATTCTCAAAGCTACAACTCCTCTCTGATCGAAGCGAAGGTTACAAAGTATTTGCTGAACAGTTTCGATGGCATCACAGTATTTTCCGATGCTGGAGGCATTTCTTTATCGAGCGTTGGTAATTTTACGTGTCGTGGAAGTGAAATATTTATAAAGGTAATATATGAAACATCTTCAAATAACTTGAGAAAATCATTGTGCTGTAGTCTTAATACCATAGATTAATGTATATACGTTTTGTACAATACCATTCAAGGCAACAGTTATTGAAAATATGTATCCCCATTCTACAACAACGTACTATTGTCGTCTTTTGTGATATCAATTGTGTGTCATTGTTTTTTAATATTGTCGATTAATTTATATGGCTTTATGAAGATATATCGTTTACGATAATTTCTGATGTACACGAAAAACTTTTCAGGTTCTGGTATATGTGACGAAAATTATGGGTGATATATTTTTCCTTCAGTTCATAGGATCGATGATAAATCTTCTGCGATATCTCTCACCAGTGGATCTGAGGCCATTACCTGTCGTGATCATGGAGATTTTCGATTCAAATGGTACCCCTATTAATACAAATGAAACATTCAAGATCTACATCAGGAAAGTATACGATGATATTATCCATCTCAATGTATCTGTTAACAATCTGTTTGAAGTCTCAGCACACCTTAGCATACCAGCTCAAATACTTCGGCTTTCGACAACTTCAGATGTTGATGGTTTGTGGTATGACGTTTATCACGGTGCAAACACAGTACCTAGCAAATTCATAAATGACAACAAATGGAAAATACCGAGTGGTTCTGCTCAGACTGTGACAGCTAATATATCGTCCGATGGAGGATTCCATTATTTCCTGTTAGAAATAGGTAATAGCGTATCTACTCTTATATTTTTTGCAAAAAAGTGAAATTGCAGTTTTCTTTGAGTACTTTACGCTTGGAAAATAAGAAAATGTTGTTACATTTAAGGAGCATACACAATTTTTGTCTAATAGGTTGTATAGTAAATTGTATAATTTAAAGTAAATCAGACACATGAATATAAACCTGAAGGAGTGTCAACAATCGCAAAAAAATTATTATTATCATCATCATCATCATCATCATCATCATCATTTTTGTTGTTGTTAATGTTGTTGCTTCTGTTTCTCCGCAGTTGGAAATGGTATTGAAAATGATACCTCCCACAGTGTGAGGTTGTCAATAGAAGCGTCTTCCTGCATGTATTGGAGCAAAGGGAATAAAAATGGCAGATTGATGGATGCTGGGTAACTAACGTCAGCTTAATTTATGTTACAACATGTCCTTAAATTATTATTGAGAGTGTAAAAACCTCTGAAATAAGCAGTTCTGTAGACAACATGGAATGAGGCTGAAAGAGACAGGTATGAATAAACGGAAAGGCTGATATGACCAAATGGACAAACGATCGGAATGATAGGAGCGGGAGAGGTTGATTAATAGAGAGATTGACAGTGCAAATCGATTGTTTGTATTCAGCAAGCCTGTATTCATGTGGACTAATGTGTATACACCTGTATTATTCTATAATACAATCAGTACATTAGTGTGAATTTATCTGTATTAATGCAATGTGAAGCAGAGTAAGACCATAGAAGTAGTTTAGCCCAGCCCAGGCTTGCTTAGCAACCCCTCTCACGTCGCCAGTGCGGACCATTTTCAGATCAATACTATAATGAAGGAATTTTTTTGTCGGCGAACTTTATGGATTTACATTATTTTGTTACATTGTGTCTTTCCTCTGTACCCTTAACTAATTTTCAACACAATCATCCTCGGAAAACTCCTCATATGAGATTCGAAGGTGCACATGCATGGCAATGACTGCTAATACTTTAGTATGATGCTTTTTGCTGCGTTTGCAAGACTGATCATATTTCAGCTTTATTTTTTGAGAATTTCAGAAGAACCACTATGTTGATTTACATATCATGCATACCAAGTAGGAAATTGACATCATTAGACCGTGATTCACAATGTGCAAATGCCTCAGCTGGCTTCAAAGATTCAACTGGACCAGCCTAGCCAGATGCCTGCAGGCGTCCTAAAGTTTGTTTGTCGTTCTCATTTCGCATCGATACAATAAAACATAATACAAACCCAAGAAATGTTTTTAAAGGATGATGCTTTTGGCGTGGCATAAACACTTTCATGTTGTTACAGCAATATTCAACTAAACAAAGAAATTAATATTGTTCATTGGATTTTTTGAAAACTACCGAGTCAAGGCCTAGGTAGCTTCTTTTATTTTTTACAAACCAGCAGAATCTCGGACTTGTTACATTGTAAAAATGAATCGGAGTCAAGATTTTACAAAGTGTCCACGGTAATATAGGTATTATATACAGGCATTGTTTACAGCGAAACTTCTGAGCATTTTCGCATGCTCCAAGAAGAAGAAAGCTTTTATGATAAGCATAACAAAAATAACCTTAAAGCAGTCTAAAATAATTGCAGAACAGAAGTATGTATTTGCCGCAATCTAAAAATATTCAAGTTAGCTAAAGTAGAGGCGGCGATTCCAAGGAACAATATAATTATTCTTGCTTAAATTTCCATTCAAACAAAATATGTACGATCGCATTGTCAGGGACTTAGTGGTAAAAATTGTGCTTGTGAAGACATGAAAGCTATTCCATTGAAAAATATTCTGATATTGAAATATGCTTACTGATGACGTTCGATTTGAATAACAGCAATATTTTCTTTATAATAAGCACCCCTTGACGGTGTGATAAGTCAGGGTTATGATGTGACCATGCCTACAATACTGAATATTTATCGTATATTTGATGTTGCAACCTGATACAACAGCAACAATTGAAGACTATATGTTGTGCGAATGTAAGCATCAGGGAAAATTCACAGCAGGTGATTTCATAGTTCCTATAAATGTCATCAATTTTGACACAGTATTTCAAATAGATGTCAGTGACAACCCTATTGTCTTCGCCACTGTTCTAACCCTACTTGTTCTCTATGTTGGACTTGGGATCGTGATGAGAAGACTGGACAAGGTAGACTTGCTAATGGTAAGATATTTTATTCAAGTTGATAATTAGGTAAATCAAAATCATTCAAAAAGAAATAAAATGGGGATCACAGTCCAAAATTTGGTAAAAGAAGAACAAATTACCAAATCTTTACCAATAATTGATATTTACAATGTCTGCCATCTACGTGCGATCTAAAAATAATGGAAATAAAATTCCCGGTTAAGCAAACGTAAGCCGATGAAAACTATGATTACTTCAACAGCTTCAATATAAGCCTAAAATAAGTGGTAGACCAAAACAGAATCGTAATTTATTTTAAAATCCGAATATCCCCGTTCGAGATGTATTCAACCTCGAATCTTTCTTAGATGAGCTGAGTCTCATATAGTTGAATTAGCTTTCTGGATGTTGTAGTTTGAAAGCGCCTTCGAACAGTATGTCTCACTTAGTAGAATCCTTGAACAATGAAATTGATTGATTGAGATTGATTGATTGATTGATTGATAGATCGCAGATAAGCAGTCACACCACCCATCGGCCTCTTTTGTTATTTTACAGTGGAGATCTGCACCTCAAATATTTAACTCAGCGGATCAATCATATTTATATAGAATAACTGTCTTCACTGGAATCATACCAGGTTCTGGTGCCACTAGCAAAGTGGTAATAAAGCTAATTGGTTCTCTTGGACACAGCAGAGATATCTTACTCATGGACAAAGTGAAACGTTTGGTAATTCAATATTACTGCAAGATGTAACAACCTGCATTTTTATACCCCGTTTTTGAAATTAGAACTTTGAGATTTTATGATTGAAATATAAATTATGATTGAGAGAGATAATTTGTATTGTAATTTACACCACAATATTTTCCTACACTAAGTTGCATGGTAAGAAGATGTCATCTATTTCATTGTTCAGTCTGAAATAGACAACCAAATTGAAATTGTTCAACTATTAGGATAGAGTATTTTATCAGCAATACTATTTATAGTAACTGACTTAACACATTCACTTGATTTGTCCTACGAATTGTATTAAAAATAATGTGACCGAAGCTACACATAATTTTTCCTTTTATTCCCTTTACTTTTCTTAGACTCTGACATATTGTAGTGTCAGAAACTATTTAGTGTCAGATGCATGTCACCTTGGATCTATTCATGCTGTAGAAATCGAAGTACTTAAATCTGAGTCAGCAAAAAGTGACAAATTGTTTTTGGAGAGGATTGAAGTTGTTGATATGGAAACAACTGATAGTTTAGGAACGTAAGATTATGCTATGTAATATTTCTTTTCTGTTGGTGAGCGTTTCCATGTTTACAGCGGAACTTCACTGATGCAAACAAGTTTACTATATTACTGGTAAACTACATTTGGCGCATAGAGCAACGTGCCTGAACTGTGACTATCCTGCACGATTTTTAAACTGTTAAAATGACGCTGCATGGCTTTTACGATGTACAGAGGATGTAGACATACTTTGTTGAGAACATTAAAATATCTCAACTAACAAAGAGTGACAATTTCTCGGCAAGTTTTTTGACAATGTTTTGTCAGCCAAATTATGGAGCAATAGCAAAACACTTATTATGTAGTCACGGGGGTTATATTATGGTGCCCGATCATTTACTCTGAATGGTTGTGCGTTTAACTTACTATATCACAAGAGCGTACGCTAGGGGGCATTGCAATGTGTTTCGGGTACCCCACGGCCATGAGAGCGAATGAAAGGTTACTGCAAATAGAGTGGGTTTATAGCACCTAACATGCTAATGCTGCCCGATGTTATTGATTGTTAATGTGTCAATGAACAGTACATCGTGAAAAGTTTACCTGGCTGGTTTCCCTACAGCAGCAACAGTGGCGACAGTTTCTTCACAAACATTAAGAAGTAACATTAGCAAAGCAAATGATTTCGTGTATGAAATCTTTAAGTTTCTTCAGTGTTGGAATGCAAAATCTCGCTTTTGTCAGAGGCTAGTCGCTCGTTACAGGACACTTTTTAAATCAACTGTTTACCAAGGAAAATACCCCCGCATTACTTTTTTCCGCCACAGGGCATTAGCCTTCTCTTTTTTCTCGTTACAAGACTTATTTGGTGGACCACAATAAGAGTGTTGCAACACCAAATATGAACAGAGCTGCGCTCGATATAAATGCAGTTAGAACACTACTTAATGGTTACGAAGCCAGTGACCATAATTTTAGCAAGAGATAAGTGTTTTGCTCGAGTGGAATGTTTTCCTTTTTGAATTTTATTTCAGGAAGGGGGTCTCTCATTCCCCAGAAGGGAAATGTTGGATTACAGGTAAGTTCTAGTCATAACAGATAATCGCTGTAACTCTTTTGTGTAAATATCAAAATATGTTTATAACAATGGCACACTTCTTCTACGATAACCTTCAGGTAGAATTCGCATCAGGGACAGACAGTCAAACCTTCACGAAACCAATAGGTCTACCACTTGTGGGGACTCATTTCAAAGTTTATGTAATAATAAATGTTCTCATTGCTCATTTTGTAAATTGAAAAGTTTACTTTTCCCCATAGAGCTAATGGTAGCGGTTATTTTTAATTTCAGGCACCATTTGGTAATTTGTTAGTGCCAAATTCTGCATGGCGACCGTTGATTTTACTTATTTCGAATAGGAAAAGCTTAAAGTTTTCTGACGAAAATGTAGAGCCAAAGTTTACGTTTTTCAGTTTCAAGGCGCGTGCTACCTAACATAATTCGACAATGTTGATCTCGGCTCGTGAACAACAACAATGGAACACCTGTGTTGTGTGACTTTTTACCTTTTGTTTTATGCTGATTTGTACAAAAAGCTATAAATGATGTCAATGTCCAAGAGTCTCTTTACCCGTGCAACCTTACTTTGTTGCCTAAAAATCAATATCCATATCAATGTTTTTACATGCCGACAATTTCTCATGGAAAAAGAGTTTGGAGTCTTGTGGTCAGAGTTTATATAAACCATGATAGCTCCTTTAAAAATTACTAGTCATAGAATCAAAACGCTCAACATGGAACAAAAAGACGCAGGGCTTGCAACTAATTATTCAGTCGTATGAAACTTGTGATGATATTTTTATAACATTGCCGACAGATATGATTTCCTATGCTATGAATGGATTACTCAAGACAACAACCAGAAAAGAAGAAAACACACTTTGAAAGCTGCCGGCAAATTGCAAATGCAAAGATTTATCCACTTGCTTTCAGGCAGATGCCCATCGTAGATTTAAAAAGTTTGGTAATCCTGCAGACTATGAACTTTTTTCCCAGCTAAGGTCAGAATTTAAAAAGTTGAAAAACATCAAATATTGTGAGTATGTAGAGGAAATCGAATTATCCTCACAACATAATCCCAAACGTTTCTGGGGTTTTGTTGCTAATAAATCGAAATCTAGTTCTATTCCAAAGGTTATGAAACATACTGATTCCGTGTTTGATTCACCGATTTTAATTGCTGAAGGTTTTAACGATTTCTTCGAATCTATTTTTAGTAAACCTGATGAGTCGAATTTACCTGATGTAACTACTATAAAAGATGACGTCTTGTGCAATATTCATGCACGTTACGATGACGTAATGACATTACTACTT
>LD343916.1:101551-151593 GCA_001465055.1 Ptychodera flava | reverse complement strand
TGTGACAGCTAATATATCGTCCGATGGAGGATTCCTTTATTTCGTGTCAGAAATAGGTAATAGCGAATCTACTCTTATATGTTTTACAAAAAAGTGAAATTGCAGTTTTCTTTGAGTACTTTACGCTTGGAAAATAAGGAAATGTTGTTACATTTAAGGAGCATACACAATTTTTGTCTAAAAGGTTGTTAAGTAAATTGTATATTTTAAAGTAAATCAGACACATGAATGTAAACCTGAAGGAGTGTCAACAATCGCAAAAAATTGTTATTACCATCATCATCATCATCATCATCATCATCATCATCATCATCATCATTTTTGTTGTTGTTAATGTTGTTGCTACCGTTTCTCCACAGTTGGAAATGGTGTTGAAAATGATACCTCCCACAGTGTGAGGTTGTCAATAGAAGCGTCTTCCTGCATGTATTGGAGCAAAGGGAATAAAAAATGGCAGATTGATGGATGCTGGGTAACTAACGTCAGCTTAATTTATGTTACAACATGTCCTTAAATTATTATTGAGAGTGTAAAAACCTCTGAAATAAGCAGTTCTGTAGTCAACATGGAATGAGGCTGAAAGAGAGAGGTATGAATAAACAGAAAGGCTGACATGACCAAATGGACAAACGATCTGAATGATACACTGCATGAAAACCCAATAATTCAGATAAATTCACACTAATGAGTTGCCTGTATTATAAAATAATACACGTGAATTCACATGAATCCACATGAATACAAGCTTGCTGAATACAAAAAATGGATTCTTGACTGTATTCATCTGTATATGCACTCTTCAGCTAAAATACAAGCAATAATCCATGTTAATACAGTAAGTATTTTTGGGTTTTTATGCAGTGATAGGAGCGGGAGAGGTGGATTAATAGAGAGATTGACTGTGAAAATCGATTGCTTGTATTCAGCAAGCCTGTATTCATATGGACTAATGTGTATCCACCTGTATTATTCCATAATACAATCAGTACATTAGTTTAAGCAGTGTAAGACCATAGAAGTAGTTTAGCCCAGCCCAGGCTTGCTTAGCAACCCCTGTAACGTCGCCTGTGCGGACCATTTTCGGATCAATACTATAATGAAGGATATTGTTTGTTGGCGAACTTTATTGATTTACTTTATTTTGTAACATCGCGTCTTTCCTCTGTACCCTTAACTAATGTTCAACACAATCATTCTCGGAAAACTCCTCATATGAGATTCGAAGGTGCACATGCATGGCAATGACTGCTTATACTTTAGTATGATGCTTTTTGCTGCGTTTGCAAGACTGATCATATGTCAGCTTTAACCTTCACGAAACCAATAGGTCTACCACTTGTGGGGACTCATTTCAAAGTTTATGTAATAATAAATGTTCTCATTGCTCATTTTGTAAATTGAAATGTTTACTTTTACCCATAGAGCTAACGGTAGCGCTTATTTTTAATTTCAGGCACCATTTGGTAATTTGTTAGTGCCAAATTCTGCATGGCGACCGTTGATTTTACTTATTTCGAATAGGGAAAGTTTAAAGTTATCTGACGAAAATATAGAGCCAAAGTTTACGTTTTTGAGTTTCAAGGCGCGTGCTACCTAACATAATTCGACAATGTTGATCTCGGCTCTGAGAACAACAACAATGGAACACCTGTGTTGTGTGACTTTTTACCTTTTGTTTTATGCTGAAATTGTACAAAAAGCTATAAATGATGTCAATATCCAAGAGTCTCTTTACCCGTGCAAACTTACTTTGTTGCCTAAAAATCAAAACCCATATCAATGTTTTAGTAAACATGCCGACAATTTACCCATGGAAAAAGAGTTTGGAGTCTTATGGTCAGAGTTTATATAAACCATGACAGCTCCTTTAAGAATTACTAGTCATAGAATCAAAACGCTCAACATGGAACAAAAAGACGCAGTGCTTGCAACTAATTATTCAGTCGTATGAAACTTGTGATGATATTTTTATAACATTGCCGACAGATATGATTTCCTATGCTATGAATGGATTACTCAAGACAACAACCAGAAAAGAAGAAAACACTTTGAAAGCTGCCGGCAAATTGCAAATGCAAAGATTTATCCACTTGCTTTCAAGCCATGCAAGAGTTCAAGTATTCGAAGAGTATCTCTGAGGTTCATTAGTTACCCGACATATGCCGAGTAACTTCACTCGTATTCAACGTTTGTCTTGCTGTGCTGCCATCCTTTGCCTGACTATGTGTGTCAATGCAATGTTCTACAATACTGAAGAACACGTGATGTCAACGAAATCACTGGAGATTGGCTCTCAAAGTTTGAAACTCGGTACTGTCTACACCTCACTGATTATAAGTTTAATTAACCTGCCGGTATCCTCAATTATGGTTGAAATGTTTAAGCGGTGTAGACGTAAATTGTAATATCTCAGTCTACAAACCATTCAATTCCAAATCGTAACTTGCCAAACAACACTATAGTCTTTTGGCATTCTCGCTGCTTCCTGATAATTGCATGGATACTGGTATTTACCACATCACTTGTATCGGCCCTCTTCGTGCTTCTATACAGTCTTGAATGGGGACCCGACAAATCGAAGAAATGGCTGTTAGGTGAACTGATGACTTTCATTCTACAAATTACTGTGACTGACCCTTTTAAGGTAATGGACGAACTATCTATAGAAACAACCCTTAAAGCCATCATTTGTATCATACTCTATGTATTTTATCTGGATTGCAAAATTTTAATGTGTGGTCATTTTAGTCATACATTCCTTCACTGACCATGTCTGTAGATTTGGTAGCTCATACTATTTTTTGGTTAAATTTTTCTTTTCATATTTCCTGTTATTTAAGTCAGTATATTAAATTTTTATATTCTCAGGCAATAGCGTTCTGTGTTGCTTATGCCTTGATATTTAAACTGCAGAAGAAAACTATTAACTTCCGCAATGATGGTATCTACTGACTTTCGCAATGGTATCTACTTGCGTCGACATGCAGACCCGGAAAGATATCTTATTTGCAGACGGGGAGTGATGGAGAAACCTGGGATGTCGATTTTGAATTCAGTCCCAAAAGATCGTTTACATCAATGGTGGAATTTTGTTCTTTGACTTAATAAGTAAGTATAACCTTTAATGCAAAACCTCGTGCGACAGATAATCAATACAGTATTAAAAATCAGTAGATCAACAGATTAAAATACAAAGTATGCTGTGTATTTTAAACTCATAACATAATAAAATTCATAATTAGTGAAATTTATATCTAATAATTGAATGAATACATTTGAATATTGACTGGCCGCAATGTTTTCATTAAAAGTTACATATTTCAACTTCAGTTCTAAAAGACAGAAACTGAGCAGCACAAAATTTGTTATGACGGGTAGTCAGTATGCAACACAACTAGAACACTTGCAACCATGAAGCATAGCGAGCGTGAGTGATTCACGAACTCTACAGCGTGTGGAGGGGTCGCAGTCAGAAATTGTAACAATATAGCTCGGTTATTGAACCGATCTTTTTTGAGAATGGGGATTTGGCCGAGCGGTTTTGTCTGTGGTTTCTCTGCTAGGTGACAGGGTACCGTACGTTGTGAGTTCGAACCCTGTTGCAACCACTATGTGTCGAAATATAAATCAAATAATATAACATCGATATTTCAGTAATAACGTACGTTTTGTTGGAATTCTAACTCCGTTTAAGTTTGCCAATATAGGCTTCATATACTTGTATATACTGACGTTAAACTTACAATATTTACCAGTATTAACAATTTAGAGCATACATTCAATTAAGAGTTTTATACTAAAAAAGCTTTGGGAGTGTTTCTAAACGTGAAATATTCATATTTTCAAATACCCATAGGGTGGCGTATGTCGAGGCGATTTGCAAAATTGCTTTTCTTTCGCGAATACTTTAAGATTTTATTAAAATGAACCGATTGAAACATTTCACCGGGGGGATAATTGTTTGCGCTGATTTAACAGCAACAACATTTTCTCAAAGACATCGCTTTAACAAGACTTCTGTATTTGCCTATTGGTTTGTTTGCAGGGATCAACATTGCGATCTTGAAATATCTAGCAGTATTTAGGTGATTTTATCTGATGCATATGTATGTATTGAGAAGAAGCATAAAGCAAATGAATTGGTTTGCGTTTGCAGATGTAAATAAAATATGACGGTATCTTAAAAATGTATTTTCTTTAAATGTCCATTGCGTTGCTGCAAACAGTATTCATGTTTCATGAGGAATATTGTAATGATTGACAGATGCATCAGGTATTTATACTCTTCATCATCGACTTCAAATAGCTGTGTTTTTTTACTGTTTGTAAAATATCTCACAACACAGATTGCACAACTGAAATAATGTATGCAATAGCCGACTTTTGAGCAACGAATGTTTCTTCATGATCGTTATTCACATAAGACTGCACATTTCCAACGTACTTTGTTGAATAAATAGAAAGTAGTGAAGTAATATATATAAGAGAATTGAGATATGTAAGTCAGGATTTTCGCATTTTTCGCATCATTTTTCTCGCTCTAGTCTCGCAATTTTCCCTAAAGTGATTCGTATGCGGACTTCTCTGTGACAATCCATACCAGTACTGACTCTATCTTTTCTCTCTTTATGAAAACGACTAGATCCTCTATCTTTAACTCATGATGTTTATCGAATGAGTTCTTCTGTATTGTTAAAATTGGAATTGGATTGTATTTGCTCGAAACTATGACCACATGCCCAATGCTATGATTGAGTACTAGCTACATTTAGACTTACAATATAGTTATAATTAGTCAAATCGAGAAGTATCTGTCTCTCAAGTTTTAAAACCACACGCTTGATTAAATGTTGTGCAACATTTTGACGTACTTGGTTATTTTAGTGACCTAATATTTTGAGATCAAAACAATGTCGAAGGTATTTGGAACTAAAGCTACTCCACTTTCTTACTTTCTTACTTACTTTGGCTGTGCCCAATGCTATGATTGACTCGTAGCTACCTTTAGACTTACAATATAATTATAATTAGTCAAATCGAGATGTATCTGTCTCTCAAATGTTAAAACCACGCGCTTGATTATATTTTTTGCAACATTTTGAACTACTTGGTTATTTTAGTGACCTGATATTTTGAGATCAAAAACAATGTCGACGGTATTTGGAACGAAAACTACTCCAATTTCCAACTTTGGACACCGTATGTAAGGCGTCTCACCTGGCTGTGCCTGACTTGGATTATGAGTAACCAAATGATTGGTCCTTTCTGTGTTTGCTCCATGTGGTTTTCGGCTGCTGACAGTAGGTAACAATGATCGATTGTACGACATTTTCCTAGAATTGTCTATTCTCAGAATAAAAATCACATCTTAACATAAATATGTCTATCTGACTGAAATTATGAACCGGTTACCTGTGTCGCGAATAAGAGGAAGGATCCAATATTTTTGAAGATGATGGGCCCCTGTATCGTCTTCACTTCCCTGAAAGACTACTATGAATTCTACATGCTTACAGAAGTTATTATGTTAACATTCCTTGACAAAAGCTAAAATGTTATAATATAGGTTATCATCGTTGAGCCTTACACTTAGATTTGCCAGAAGGATATGACGATTCACTAGCCTAGTATAAACCGTTCCAATTCGACAGATAAACCAAAGAGTCTTTAATTTTAGAAATAAACTTTGCAATTTTCTATTAGCCAAACATGGTGGTCCTGCGTATATCAATGTAGTATTTTATTTTATAGACTAATGTTAAAGCTGTCAAAAATATCCATAGCTATTCTCAAAAAAAAAAAACGACCATCGATCTTGCCGTTTTCAAAGAAACGTGACATTCGCCAAACTACCTAATAATTTCCTTTGCTCTTGTTTATATTTTGGTTGGGTTATTGCCTGAGCCGCCTGGGTTACCTGAGCCACTGTGTGAACCATCCCCTTTAGTCACAGCAAGGGAAATGGTTGACAATGCCATCCCGATGGTATTAAGTAATTTAGTGATAGTTATGGTATGTTGTTTCAACAACTCTGTCAGCTGCAGTTTGTTTGACAATTCTGGATCGGAAGTTACATCACAAAGGGACCTAGTATGCGCCAGTCTTACACATGCTCCACTGATTAGGTAATGTTCCTCTTCAATTTGATTTATTTTGCCTAGTCTTGTTCTGTGTTCAGGCGTAAATTCCGCCTGCTCTCACTGAATTTTATCTCCTTAATTTTAAAGCTCATTAAGACGAATATTCACCATCTCTAATTCATCACCAAAAGCTCTTTAGTCGGGGTTTAGATTATTCCACTCATCGATTTTATTTTCAACAGCTTTTATTTCATCCACATTACCGCTAGAGTCATGCCGTAAGAGTGTTAGCTCTGAGTCATCTCCTCAGCCAGCAGTCTTAATCAGAACACATCTTAAGAACAAAGAACTCACATAGTTGGGTTCTACACTGATGCATGAGTCTTCCCAAGCGAATGCTTTTCGAACAAATGCAAAAGCTCCTTAACCTTTTATTGAGGAGAGCGCTAAGATCCCCATCCTTTCGTTTTTGACAGCCTGATATCTTTATAGTACAGCTTTCCATCCTTAATCTTAGCGTTCAAAAGCAAAACATCTCGTGCCGCCGAATCAGTGATATTCTTCTCTTTAAAGAATTATAAATCAATTGCTCTGTAAGTTCTACTTTCTGTTCAGTTAACCCATCCACCTGCGGGCTATCGCATGGGCTGCCAGCAAGAAAGAATCGGCTTCTGCATGAGCCTATTGTTGTCGATAAAGGATGTTTCATCATAAATAAAATCAGCATCATGAAAACCATCACGATGTCCTCCCTGGAGTTTGATATCTTCTCCTCCATCTGCCATATTGTGCCTAGCCTCTATATTATTCCAATTATTTTTTTATTAACTTTACACTCATCATATCGGTAAAGATGCACATCTCAGTTCTTGAAAGTGTTGAACAGTTTGCCGATTACGTCGAAAAAACTGGTGCTGCGTACCGTCTCAGTTATAAGTTAATTTGGCCAATTGATATGGGTCTTACTATAACTGAGGGAATTCAGTAGGTTCTGCTGTCATAGTGGCTATTCAAACAGTTCCAGTACTGATAGCGTTAACTCCTATACCAGGTATTGTTATTGATGTAACACAAGAAAAAACGAGTGTAACAAAGAGACGGTAGAAATATAAACATTACTTTCAATATAAACAATTCCTCATCATCATCATGATCATCAACATCACCTTCACCATAATAATCATCATCATATTTATTCAGTACTATAGGCCACCGGCCTTAACGTACAATTTTCATATTGAGAAGCCGCAGTCACTTGAGGTTTCAAGTAAAATTACATTTCTAGTTTCCATCGCCAAAAAGACGCTGACGCTGTTTAAAAGTATCGAATACATATTTTGCTAGATTTTCCAAGATGCTTTCATTTTCTGATTGCAATAATCGACCAAATTTCCATTTGATAGTAATTGTGTAGTAGAATTTAGGAATGAAACAGGCTCTGATATCGCCGTATTGAATGCAAACAAGAATAAAGTGAAATTTGTTTTCTATACAATTACAGTTAAATGGAACAATCTCTCTTGAAGTGGAATTCAAGGTTCTCTTCCTTTTTGAACTAGAAGATTATGGGAATATATCTGAAGACGGGCTTAAGCCTTGCGATATAAAGTAGTCTGAATAAATTTAAGATATTTCTTACATTTGAAAATATTTTAAAATTTACGTCTGTACGGAGACTACAGATACTTTCTATCTCAGATTGCCATTCTTTCATTGCGATATCACAACACCTTTTTTTAAACTGTTGATTCAAACGTAATATAAACAATGGCTTACTCCAATACAAAAAAGCCACAACAGTCTCTGCCCGGGATATTATGAAAAACATATTGCAGCAGGCATTAAAAATACAAAACACTGAGTAAAATGCTTGATATACAACAATATATACACATATACTGATTCTGTACGTGTTTCAAATACTTTAACTATACATGTACGTATATCAATAAAAGGCACTAGCACAGAGTACACTTGGTGTGCAAAGATCTGCAATCGTGTACTCTTCTTCTGCATAGATATGCTACATATATTGATGCATTGATATGTTCTATAAACAAAGATATACGTTATATATAACACCACTATCGTGTTCCATATACGTCAATATACGTAAATATACTGAACATATATAAAACATTTTACCCGGTGAAAATAGGAAGGATTTAGTCCCCCTCTCGGAAGATAAACGAGACATTATGGACACATTGGTTATGAAGGCTAATAAATTAGATACAATGTTAAATTTTAAAATTAAAAATAAAGTAAATGTACAAACATTGACATCATTGTAAATTCATTCACTTTAATGGATGTTGTGTTGTTTGAAACCACCCAGATCTTTTGTGCAGAAAATGCGATGCACTACGCTTAAGATTGTGCGTACGTGACCTAATTTTAGATTATGCGCACTGTTGAAATGCAGACTTTCCAGAGAATTTGTCACTTTCTTGGCATTTATCACAAATACCTAATAATGCTAACTACTGACTTTTACTCCCCTATTTCTGTTAATGCGCATCTCTATTTCCAAAAGATAGCACACATATCGATAGATAGTGAAGCTTAGATCACTGTAGTCAGAGAAAGTTGACATTCACATTCATACTATCACGAGAAGATACAACATTCATCAGCACCTGCATCAAAATACCAACCTTAGCGTAAGTGTTGTAATTGGAGTGTCACGCTCGTAGTTTAAGGGGAATTACGAGTTGCGGTACAAGTCTAGATCGTAATGCTGTCAGTAACTGAAGCTGACACACCAAGATGTAGATTGTAACACAACCGTATACTTTATTACAAGATGGCGACCGTGTCGTTCACCGTCAAAGGTCGGATCTCTAATCCTCTAGTCTACGTTCTCTAGAAAGTTAAACATGGCTCTAGACCTACATAATTACAGTAGTTATCACGTCGTAATGTTCCCGTCAGTCTTTTATTGTCTCTTAAGATAAAATAAGATCACCATGGAACATCCCGTTCTCGATTGTTCTCATTGAAATCTTAACCAATAATTAATTAAACCATCACACTATCTCTTATCTGCTCCTGGTACGATCTGAGTCAATGACCTTCATACGCCTTGGCCACGTGAGGGACGCTTCGGGATAAAATCTCTATGGGGAAGGGCATTACAGGAGTACAGCATTGGAAGATAACACAAGTTCAAAATAATGTTCAACCTTGTGAACATCAACTCTATGCAAATTAAATCATCGTAAAAAGTATGACAATAACTTATACCAGTTATACCTTAAGGAGTACAGGATACCCTCGAACGGAATAAAGCCGTCGACAAAAGGCTCTGGTAACATCAAACAGAATGTCTATCTCCGCGCGCTTGTTGGATAACAACTAGATGTTCTGAGTACACTGAAAACGAATTAATCAACTTGGCAGATATCTAAGATAAGGGATACAAACTATTATTGATAAACGCCATATTGCCAAAAACTTAAAAATCTATAAAATCAATTGAAATTCGATAGTGATAATTGAAAAAAACCACATATTACTGACAAAACATAATGGGAATATTTGAAGTTTCAAAAGCAAACCCGTCTCACTTACTGGCAAAACTACATGCTATGGGAATGTTACTTTATGAAATGTAGCCACGTTACACAAATCTCACCCGATATGACCGAAGCATAACTTTCTGTGTTTTTTATCAATATGAAACATACCCTGGTATCGAGGTTTGTGAAACACATGTCGGATGTTTAGGTAATATGACAAAAAACTTTGAAATTTGAAACAATTTTAGAAATTATGTACCCAAAATATTAATACATGTACTTTTTCCGGCCAATCCATCGACATAAGGTTTAACGAGTCTCAAACTATAATTTCGTCAGTTTCTGGAAAATTTTGCATAACTGAATCGTATTTACACCAAACGCAATATCATTGGTGTTTTCATAACATAATAAGCTGTAAGACTCCGGAGAACTCATTTTTACGCCTTTAAACGTACTACATATTTATTTTTTATAGTTAAATTTACAAAATACAGTTGTTTGCTGAGGCTGTCAATCATAAAAACTCATGCATGCGAAAAGCAATTCATAAATTTGAAATTATTTGATTCAAATGGTTTTCGGAACCACTGTGCTGATGTCTGACATAGTCAACCGATACCGTGTCGAACTGCTACAAGACTGTATGGTTGTCGTTGTAATCTTATATAAGCAATTTCACAGCCCCCTTTTCCAATAACAGATTCTGTTTTGTAGTTTGTGTGAACACAGCCACCACACTTTCAACCCAACAACTAGAATCCCTAGCTTTACTTTCGGGTTCTAATCTCTTACCTTAGTTCCGACCAACAATGGTGTGCCCTCAGCAATCTAGGTAGTCCAGTTTAAAAGCTGAAGCTCAGCGAAAATGGACCAGCTCTCTGAGGTTAGGTAAGGGAGGGCAGACGGCCTGTGCAACAAACGAGAGGCTGTGACAGAGTCCAACTGGCACCAAACCCAAGACTAGTCGAGACTTTCCCAATATGTTTCCTTTATTTGACTCCCTCCTTGCTTTCCCTTCCTTCGTAGTCTTCAGAGCTTATATTGAAGGCACAGTTGCTCTGGCAGTCATTTGAACGGTACCAGTACAAGCCATCCTTTTTGTCATAAATTACTTGTCTTTGCCCAAGATTGATGAAACATTGTCTTACGTATATTATTCGTTCGCTACCGACTATTTTCTTGTGTATTAACTTTGTAGATGTGCTGCTGACTTGTTTGGCCTGAACAGAGAACCGTCGGTGGATTTAGTTGAAAGAAAATTTATTTTTTCATTTTTTCATTGAGAGAAAAAATTTCAACAGGTGCATGTCATACACCAATCTTCACGTTCTCGTCTTCCTATAGAGATACAGTTTATACTTTCTTCAATTATTGTTAATCTTTAAAGTAACCATCGATACGGAAACTGAAACCTCCTAGAAACTTAAACCTCCTAGCCAACTCATTTAAAGGGTTGCGCCAAAAAAAGCAGATACCGTGTTTGTTGGCGTAGCCTACACCACTTTCGAAATAAAACCACACATGTACAACGACGTGCTTGCTTTTATTGAGATTTATTTCAGAGCATTTTCTTTCACAACTTGCGATAATCTCTCAGGTAGCTACAGTGAAATGACAAAGAATGATACATTCTCGACACTATCTCATAGAGTGAAATGATGTATCTTCTGATTTATGTGGCAAACCATCGACGGAGTTTCTATTGCTGGGAATGGCAAAAGGGGTCTGAAACAAAGAAATAAAAGAAGTGAATAATAAAAGAAATGAATGTATATATGCGTACGTGGCTTATAGACTCTTAGAAAAACTGACACCTAGAAAAGAATATACAAATATTCAAAAGTCTTCAGTGGAGTCTCCGGGGAAATATACAAATCAGTTCGTCGCCCCAAGGAGTCAGCGTATGCTTGTATTCCCCTCTATGTTAAATAACACTTCATGAGAGGTTTTGATATTTTGCTGACTCTAATGTGATTGTTTAAGCAAGTATTCTGCTCATAGATGTGCAAAGACAAGACAGTTAGAAAATCGAAATCTTAGCCTTCAAGCAAGGATTGTTAAGATTTAATCTAAAAAACGCTCTTTTTTCTATAATACGATTTGAAATCGAGTAATGCTCAAGCTCTCGTTTACAACAACTGTTGTCGGATGTGTTGAACCGAACATTATTTATAGAATGCTATCTATCACAAGACATACTCTGTTGCTTACATCACATGACATATATAACACATAATTATTTTGCACATACCTGGAATTTCACAGATAATTCCCTTTGGTCGAAAGTCGCAGTATTCATCGTCCCAAAGACCATTGTGAGCGAACCTGAATCTGTTTGGATTAATGATAAAGGGACATATTTTATTATGAGGTCCGCCTCAAGGTATCATACAAGACATCAAGAACAGCAAAAAAAGCAGGCAGATAGACAAGCATAGAGAGGGACAGCGAGAGACACAGAGGAAAACATGACAATGAGCTGCTTATGGTATTGTATATAAAACACACTGCACTTAAAAATCTAGAATAAGACCATTACTTAAACGCTTAAAAACAAAACAAATATTGTTTTTGGAGTAATTGTGACCATGTCGAATTAAAACTCGACAGACAAAGGTCTCTTTAAGTCTGAAAAAATATCAGGCATAATAATTTATCATAAGCATGCTGTGATTTGATATAGCTTTTGGAAGTGTTAACATCGATTGTGAGATACATGTTATCCTTTTCTGGAATCTTAATGTGTTATGTATTCTTACCAAAGTTGTACGCAATCTTGTCCATCATCATCCCTCTTGGTGTTGTTGTTTGGCTCGCCTGGTGCCCAGTTGCGGAAGTCGTAGTCGCACAGATCTCTTCCATCGCTCCAGATGAATTCATCCTCCACTAAGCTGTCGCTAAGGCCGATCCAGAAGCCGTATTGGTCAATGCAGGGGCTTACATGCAGGTTATTGCTGATGATATAATTTCTGACCTCAGAGTCGATCCCTGGAGTACGTAATGATGCAAGGCGACCTGATGGTCCACCAGCCTGTACTGAAAGGGTGCTGCACAGTTCAGCTGCGCTCTGTTGGTATGGGTGGTCGCAAGAGTCTTGTTGGCAGTAGATTTCATACACCATGCAATCACAATCTCCCTTTTCACAACTTTCAAGCGTGAAAGTGCCTGTGAATAGCACATATAATAGCAGCGGCAATCAAACAATTGAAACCATCATGGTTAAGAAGTTATATCTCATGATGCATACAACCTTTTGATATGCATACAGCATACAGCTAGTACACCATATATTCACATAAATGTACTAGAAAGGCTAATTGAAATAAGGATACTCTCTAAATAACAGCTTTCTAAGTTGCATCTGTTGATTAGCTTGATAACGAACACAGGAAACTTCCAAAGAACTTATGCGTTTTACAAGATTTACAAAACTTATAACTGCTTTCCTGAGCACACTAGCACACTTTTCTACGGATTAATTAGCCTTTAATCCGAAAATAATTAATTATGAAGTATCAAGACATGGCTTCATGAGCTGAACTTAAAGATGCAAAATAAGTTACGGTGATAGATAAAACAATGGCTATCATACCAGATGGCAGAACAAGATATCTAATAATATATCTGAACTACAACCATGAACGGGTAGCTAGATTATATTTCATAAACAGCTGCATGCTTTTGATTTTGTTACTAAATCACCGAGTTTATTACAATTTTAAACTCCATTTTTGACAGAACGTATTTCCTCAAAATACTGTGCTGTACACTCCTCATAACATAATTATATACATTTTGCAAATTATGCAACATGTTTTAATATATTTCCTCCAATAGGTGCACAAGAATGTACAAAATATAATTACCGGCACCGTTCAGCTTGCCAAAATTGTAATACATTTTAATCTGAAGAAAATCATGGCAATAACATTGATGAGATTGATGAAACTAGTAATGGACCTTTAGAACCAGGGTGACTTACCATCAGGAATCTGCTAGTCCGTCATGAGAGATAATAAGCGGAAAGACCTAGATTAGTCCATTAATTTTGCTGTCAAGTACAGAAACTATAGTGCACTGCCTTTTAGTTCCTAGAAATCGTGGATTTCGTACTGAACAGCTTAGCAAGTTACCGTATGCTTGATGTTTGTTTCCAAATGTTATTCCACGAGACAATGTTTTATCTCTAAAAATAACAGTTTGATATAATAATATTCGATTCTATGACGTTTTCCTAAACATGTCGTAAAGCATGTTTCATTACAAAAAGGCTCTGCCAAATATAAGAAGTGAGCATTTTTGGTCACAATGTATAATAAATACCAAAAACAAATTGGCAAAACAACATTTAATGGTATCAAAAGGAGAATCTCTATAATGTGTGTAAAGAGTCGATAAATAATTATCAGAATGATGAATGAGACCGGTTTTCTATAAACTATTTTTGATCGAGTAAGCGATGCAAATCAAGTATACTCACATGGTCACACGTCGCCACAGAGGCGAAGAAGATGAGAGCAAATTTAAAACTCATGTTTATAATATCTGAAGACAAAATGGACCGAGCGGTGTCAATAAGAAACAAAAATACACATCAAACGATCATTCAGTAATGCAGTGAATGACGATTACTCAAAAACCAGTGTACATATGAACTAGTGAACTGCAATTTCAAGAATGTGCGATGCACTGCGCGAGTTGAGTTTTTGATTAGGAATGCTTATCCAATGCACTGAACACGTTCTCAGTCTGCTCGCTATCGCGCAACATACTGTACGACAAGGCATTCTGAAAACACTACACTTTGGATTTTTCTAGTAAAATTTTATTAGTAAAGCCGTACAATAGTAAACAATAGCAAGATTATTCAGTTAATACTAGGATTTATGTTGTCATACGTTTCGGTATTGTCCCTGACGCTATGGGTCTGAACAATATTACAGAACAATCTCTAGCAAAGATAAATCGTTTCAGCGTCCTTTGTTCAACCTCCTAAAATAATCTAACGTTGTTTTGATAGCCAGACTTCATATAAGTCTGTGAATATATACAGATTTAGAAGAATAATCGTGACTTTTCCCTTTTTTTCGGACCACCATATTGTCAAACTTATTATCTAATGCGTTCACAGTACGCATGCGCAAATGCACAACCTGCTTTGTTTTCCTCACATAATTTTGCCAGCGTTGGAATAAGATCGTATTGAGACCATCTCTGTGAAAGCCTTTCACACAAAAGTAAATGATTATTGTGCTTTAACTTGCTTGCTTAAATGATCTCATTTTACGCAAACATCTGCAAACTTGACTAAAGTCTAGTTGCTAGCATACTTGAGCAAAGATCCAGGCTAAATTTCTCGATAAATATTTCTCATGGAGATTTAATATTTCGTGCTTGTAGGCCATTCAAGAAAACTGAGGAGAAAAGGCTATGATTCCGAGTAATAAGCAACAGATTAAAGATTCACTGCTTCAAAAGATGAGAGTTTAAAATGTATTATCTCACAGGTAACAATATCAAACGACAGATAACATTAAAGATTTACTTACCAGTCTCTGCAGTTGCACCAGTGGAAGAGTTGGTCTTAAGTGATTTTCCTTGTGCTCGTTACACGTGTTTATATATTTAAGAAAATGAGGGGGCGTAACCTATGTTTCGTCAGTATTAAATCACATTCTGTTAAGGGCTGAGTTTGCGTTTTTTTAATGTCAAACTTCCATTTTTGTCTGATAAAGACTTTCATCTCTAGAATTATCAAAATGAACATACTCTCAGGTTTTGTCACAACTAACTCCTTCTCACCACAAATAGACATTTCAAAATGTTATCGCATTTTTTTTCAAATAACTTTCTTCTTTGGAAAGGAATACATTGAGATTAAAATGTGACATGTAATCATCAACTCGTCTGGATTTCCTGATGTATTATTGATACCACCTGGCTAATGGTTAAATTCTTTGTTTGTGACATTTTGCAAGCCCTCTTTACAACGCGAATATATTTACTGTCGATTTGCTGGTATGTTTTGGAGGTTGTTTGCTTCCTTAAATCTGCTGAATTGACTAATCAGTGACCCTTTGAAAGTAAGATAACATATTTTTACCATGTTAAGGTGATGAAAATGAGAGAGAGAGAGAGAGAGAGAGAGAGAGAGAGAGAGAGAGAGAGAGAGAGACTGACTGAAATACCACGCCTTGGAACTTCTACTCTAGTACAATAACGTCATATTCCATACGTTTTCACATTCAGTGAAATTGACACTCTGAAATACGTTAACAATCTACTCTCTTTCACACTGAGATTCATTTATGTATCAATAAATACGTTTATGTTTGTCCAAGTTCAAATGGAGCAAGATTTTGGTTACCTAAACTAGGAGATGTATTCCATGATGTATAACCTCCTCTTGTCTTTTGAACAACATTGTCATGTCCAAAGCCATACTGCATTATTTGAAACACCTTGCTGGCAAACTCTTTATTGACTTTCGTTCAAGCTTTCCAACTATTGGATGCCACTGTGTGCTAATTCCTTGTCTTCTATGAGGTGTTTCCGTGTCCAATGCCAGAATTAAGCTACTTATGCAGAAACTGATGCAAGTTATGATAGCTATCCCGTCATATATCAAGACGTGCTTACATGTATGAACATTTTAACCCAGAATGTCGTTTTACATAAAATGCACCTATTTCAAATTTTAATGTGACACAATTATCTATATCTAAATTTATGGTGGAAGTGATACGTCATCATCCGTGCCATGGAATGATTTCCAAAGCGAGGTGCCCACTCCAAGATACCACACCCAAAGTGCATCATAACATGTACAAGGTAATTCATCTTTCAGATACTTCTTCCTTTAGCCTGAGTTGATGTCTGACAGATGTAAACTTTCCGCAAAATTTTCGGAATTGAGAATTTGAGAAATTCGGTTATCATACCGTTCAATTGAAATAAGTGATATTCATATCCTTTTATTACCATTAATTTTTGTCATGCTTCGTCAGTAACACTTCTCGAGTTGTGATTAAAAGTTTTCACCGGTTGCGTTGTCCATCACTCCGCATCGCACCGGTGGAAATCCATTAAGTTGACATTTAGTTCACAAGGGAACAGACAGGTGTAAACTCA
This sequence comes from Ptychodera flava, assembly GCA_001465055.1. Lineage (NCBI taxonomy): Eukaryota > Metazoa > Hemichordata > Enteropneusta > Ptychoderidae > Ptychodera > Ptychodera flava. Next base: position 134,858 of record LD343916.1, on the reverse strand, counting down.
GTACATGTCGTTTGTTAGGTGAATTCATTCGGAGGATAGCAAACAAAGGAACCTACAGACACGCAATCGTTTTATTCATTCGCCCTTTAAGTAATTGATAATGCTTTCCCAGTTTTGACTGAGTAAAAGGTGAGTAGTTGAATTATCCGCAGGTTCCCGATCACCGCTAACATTAATGTAATACTATGATGATGTTTCCGGCCTCTTGCACCTTATCTTACCGAACAATACCCATCCCTGATTTAATAATAATAATAATAAAGTACATTTGTAATGCGCCTAATCTCTAAACAGAGCTATAGGCGCAATAGTAACAAAAATAAAATATAACAGGGGAAATGTATGAACCACCGGGAAAGGAGACTTCATAACGCTGTGAATGTGACGTTTTTTACATTTTTGTTTACTCCATCAGATGCACTATTTATTGTCTTTCTGAGATTGTGTTAATGATATGTCTTTACGAAGACCTACAAGATGGAGCTACAAACAGGACAAACAAGCAATTAACAAAGCAAACATGAAGGAAACGCATTGCTGTATCCATGGAAGTAAAATACATTACGTCCTGAATCCAGACGTGATGAATGCAGACGTGATGTCAAGTGTTTTGAAAATGGATAATTTCACGATAGCGCATTTAAAATTAGTCTAAAACACAAATTTAAGGATGTTTAGAAAGAATCTCCGACATACTGAACACCTTTTAAAGGTGATAAAATCATGTAGTCAATAATAAGTGTGCCATTTACTTAATATTAACATTGGAACATTCCTTAATGGTGAGCTTCATAACACTGTGAATGTGCCGTTTTTTACATGTTTGTTTACTCAATCAGTTGCACTATTGTCTTTCTGAGATTGTGTTCTATACTTGTCTCCGATAAGCTCTACCTGTAAGTATTAAATCTATTTTACTAGTTTAATTTTCGGTGACGTCATGAAACCTATTTATTTACTAATCTAAGAAATGACAGATTTATGCCGATAAATACTTTTCAACGACATAATACTTTATTTTGTTATGAAAATAATCAGAGGGCATGATTTCACGAGATTTCACCACTTACATAAAATATTATTTTCTTTTATATTGCCCACTTTTATTAGTGTACATTGCTTTAAAAGTGGATAAAACTGGCGCTGGTGGTGACATACATTGACGTATATCTCTGAAAGACACCATATATTACGTCATATCAACGCTTTCGTCAGATGTGTGATTATGACACAAATCGCTCTCCACATATGGTTTTCCGACTATCTATCAAAACATGTACTGTGACGGAAAAGACATCAAGGAACACTGCAATTCAATAAAAGCAGAACACCATTGGAACTAATTTGGAATAATTGGATCTTAATATTCTTCAAATTTCTCAAATGAGTGAACTACCCTACGGCTGAATGTTGCGATATTACAAACTACTCATAAAACAAGTGTATAACTTATATTTGCAGATTAAATTGACATTACTTCACCATTCAATTATCCCAAATTAATTCAAATCGCGTTGCAGGGGAATTCTAGCATAAGACAACAAACACAACACAGATCTCGATATAGCCAAATTTGGTTGGCAAGCAGCCATTTCAGTTTCAAGAATTTATAGTTACTCTTCTGGTCCATTTTCCCTATATATAGAGAGACCCGGACATGCAACAGGCTATTTACATGATAATATCATATAGCGCTCAGCCCTTGGTGTCCCACCAGGGCTTAAGATTATAAATTTTATTTGTATTGATTCATGATTATTAATAGTAAAATATAATTAGAATTAATTGTCACTTGCTCTATACGTTCCCACGACGTCTATGCCAAGTTTACCTTCTAATTTCAGTTCACACACGTACACGATGTCAGACCCTGAAGGTATATTAATGTGTAAAATGTTGGACATACATGGGCAATTTTACCACGATAACAACCTATGATGACAACCTATTGTGCCTAACAAGGGGCGTATTGTACCATAGTTATCGTTGCAATAGTTACTGCACTGCATAAATTCTGAAAGCAGGCGGTAAACTAGTATTCCCTCTAAAAACGAAAATTTTGGATCAAGTTATTGACACAGAGGGCGCTTTCTAAAATCAAATCCCAGCTTTCGTTGCGTATGTCCTCGTTAAAATGCATGACAGTTTTCTCTCTATCTATATTTTTAGGTGTGATAGTAATGATAATTTGTAGCAGTGATGAGATGTATGATAATACTTTCTGGCTAATAAAAGACATATTTTATTAATGCAGTGTTATGAAATAGTACTTTGCACGTTTCTTTTATGTCTATTTACAAGCACCTAAAAAAACATTGCGGCGCCCATGAATGTAGTTGGTTACACTTCCGGCTACTCACATATTATAGTGTTAACCTGCGTATGCGTAGTCAATAAGCCGCTGGCGCGACAATTATAACATACCACATGCTAATGCCGTGTCGCGATTCACCAGAACAAGTGGTGTGACACGAACATAGATATGTCTTGTTTCAGCTTGCTCGAAAATGTTACTGAGAGAGTTTTGTCAAAGACTATTTCCCTACGGGAACAGGGTCTTCAAAAATGTGCCTGGTCACGTAACCATACTCTTAGTATCGTCTGCAGCTTAGAAATGGAGCGTGATTAGAACACATTATTATGTTCCATTCCAACAGCACAGGAAAAAAGGGTTACTTCCGTAATTGTTTTCGTCTCATGCAAGACAAAGCCACAATTCAACCTATACTTCCTCATTTTTTGACTTAGTGTCTTTAAAACCACAATATCTGCGAGTTTCATGCATTATTTGCATGATTTTTTTGCTTTGTGTAAATGTGCTAACTGAAGGGCGTGTATAGGTATCACTGCTAGCTGATTTTGACTATGCCTACATTTTTAAACAGGTTATATAGTAAACGTTGCCGCACTCGTAAAATGGAAAAGAACAAAAATTCAGTATTTCCTGCACATACACATCCCGATCATCCAAGAAACAAACATGATGCCACTTATTAAAATGCACATCACACAATGGTTGACATTTTTTTGTCGTAATAATTATGTTGTCTGTCGCATAGTTACCTTTTTAAAATGGCAGGAAATCTACAATAATGTTAAAACTTTTGAATTTAATTGCCTTCTTCGGTATGGCAGTATGTGTGATGTTCACTTTTCAGTCTTTAATGGGTCTTATTCAAAAAACCTCTTGGAACCTCTTGGAAAACTCAGGATATTTTCAGATCGATGTCTTACACATCCGTAGCTACTGGGGCTTTAATAGATTGTGATGATTCACGCAATTTTTTAAGTCACCCAGAAGAAGATGTACAAGATGAAATGACTATAGAAATAAAAACAATCCCAAAGCCAAACTAAAGTGCAAATCTTTAGATGCTAATATGGACGGTTGTACCTTTGCTATGTCTTTACTTCAGGATGTGCGGAAAAAGCATGTCAACCAATTAACAGGCATGTTAATAGAAATAAAGGAAAGCACTTATTGGACAGGAATCGAAGTCGGTGTTGACCGTAAGAGAAACAACCGTGCATCTGATTACACCTATTGAATCAGATGTCCAGGGAACATAGATATAATTTCTCGTTTTACATAGCAAGCTACCAAATCACAGCCCCCACACTGCACTCACTTGATGTAGTCTCGATTGACCTGAAGTGTTTCATCAAATGTTGTCGAAGCCTGATGTTTCTGACACAGAGTAACTAAGTACAGAGGGCGCTGTAAGCAAAGCGGGGGTGCCTACCACATCGACGCTGTAAAAAAATGTAACACCGTAATAAGACCTAGTATCCAGTCATTTTCAACGTTATCATGCATGTAAGTAACCCAAGCCTATGTACAGCATCCTGATTCTTTAGCCTTTGGGTAAGCATTGAAAACGGGGCCACGGAAATATGATCAAAGGATACACGTAATAGTACACAGTAGGTGAGGCTACCCACAACTACCCTTGATTTGTTCACTGAGACATTTTGTGCTAAAGGCTTTTTCAATGTTATCAGTTTCTTAACATTTTTAACATACAATTTAAGTTCAGGATTATTTGTTAAAACTATGTTCCAAAAGTATTGATTATGTTTAAAATTCAAGAGCAAATTGAATGAGAAGTCGATGTTTTGAGGTGCTAAAAATTGCACACTTGTCAAGATATAGTTATGAGCAACTAAGATGGTCTCATCATACCACCTGTCAGACATGCAAATTTCCTTTGTTACATACATTAAAGACATCAATACCCTTTCTTTTGCCAACACAGATGCAACTTATTCCCTTAGTTTCCTTGAAAATATTGTGTATGGCTGTCAAACATCTATGTCGACAAAATTACAAAATTGCTATCTCCTCCATGGAAAAGGGGTTGATCTTCTCATTATTCACAGTGAGAAATTAGAAAATTATGATTATCAGAACTGGACTATGTTGCCAGAATTTTGAAATATGGACCGAGTTGTTGTGTGTATAGAAGAAAGTTGCTTCAGTTCAGTGCGTGATCTCCGTGTGTACAGATCATGGAGAATTGTGGGCAGCCTCACTTACTGTGCAGTATACAGCGAAACTCAAACTATGTGGTAACTGATGACATCTGGATGCTAATGAGAAACCTGTATACTAATTGGAACTTAACAAAATGAGAAAGTGCAACGACTGCCCGAAGAAGACAGGTGTGACATTCACATAGGAAGACTTGCTTTTTTGTGAGCAGTGAAAAAGACAAACGTTTCGCTAAAACTCCCAAATACACTACAAAAACAGCGAGCTTGCATGAAACTCCAGTTTCAGCAATGTGGATCAACGGTCAACTGAAATATATTACAAGCAACTTGAGTTCCTGCCAGCTCTTCAATCCCATAGTACAAGAAATCAAAGCAGCGCAACTCACGATGTCCAAGTCCAAGGATTACTAGATCGCTACGATTATATCATCTTTAAAATCAAAAATTTTGAGGATTCTGGTGTTGTTGTCGACATGATTCTTGAATTTAATGTTAAGGTAATAGAAATTTAACTAGGGGCGGGTCCTAACCTTGTCAAACTGCCGAAATGGTTCATAAATAAGCATTGCGACTTGTGTTGGTGATGTAATTCTACCCACTGACTGCACTGCTCCCACTGTTTTCAGCATGCAAGCATGCTAGTCAAAGTGAGCCTCAAGTTGGGAAAGTTTCGAAAGAAATTCAGCCAGACTAGAAGGAACTGCAAGATATGTCACGTTTGTGCCCTACTACTGCTGGGTTGGAATACCTTTTTCAACACCAATAGATCAATCTGTATTCGAGAGTTTGAGAAGAATATTGATTTCCGAGAGTTAATTTATAAGTGTGCCAGATTCGCAAAAGTGATCCGGAGCCATCCTTCATTACGAACCTATATCTTCGCCGCGACACCTCCTCCACCCTCGGCTTCGCAGACAGCCAATGTCTTACTGATAATTACTGAAAATGATCCTGGTATGGACCACTTCGTACCAAATACTACGTCAATCGTCTTGTTGATTCTCATAATGAACGTCAGAATAATCACAGCGTTGTGGGCGAGGTTTTGCGAAGAAGGAAGGATGAGGAAAAACCAGTCAGGACTACTGTGGGACAGACAAATCTCACCCAATTCTTCCTGAGGAGGCATGTCAGCTCGAAACACAAGAAGAAAGTAACTTGGCCCTCAATTTTCTATGCAGATACAGAGACAATAGCAAAGGAAGCAGGTAGGTACATTTCAATCTGTCTTTTATACGGTGTAATTGAGCTATTGAACGGTGAGGCTAAAAATTTAGCAAAAAAGAACAATCACGTGCAGCCCAGAGCCCTAAATCATAGCTAAAATGCCAATGACATTTGGGTCATATGAAAACATGTATTTCTAGTTTCTCAATAGTGGTGGATAAAAAGAAACAGGCGGTCACCATGAAACGTTTCCTTTCGATAAAGTTTATGGACAGCACCCAACTAATGTCTGGGTCGTTCGTGAAGTTAGCAGCGATCGTGCCAAAGGACGGCTGGATGATACCACGTTTCTATTCAGAGACTCAGCGGGCAAAGGGTTTCTTCCCGTACGATTGTTTGTGACAGTTTTGACTAGTGATAATATAGATGAGGTTACGTGTGTTACATGAAATACTGCCAATAATATTATGTGTTACGCCGGTATATGTACTGGTAAGCGTGTTAGTTTCGGTGATATAGTGGCATTGATTGCAGTTATTACAGCGTTTAGTGTATCCTATGGTATTGTGATTAGAAGACTTGGAGAGACTTGCTTTTACGATTAGTTTTTGAAGGTTAGATGGTTGTCTAAAAGAAGTGAAAGGGGTGTCTCCTATAGCTTTGCTGGCTTCCTCATCTGTAGCTATGATGCCTAAATGTTTATGCAGAGTATGTGAGGTTTTGTGGAGAGCGGGATTAAATGTAACTACAAACGGGATTCTTGTGTTTTTAATCGGAGAGTTTTTTGTGGACTTGTGAAGAAGTTCGTCCTTGTCACGGGCCTCTCGAATGTGACTATTGATAGTTTTGTGTTTATGGTCCCTGTTAGAAAAATGTTTTTGGGTTCCTTGGCAGCCTCGTCGTATTTTGCATCGGTTGAACAAATACGGCGGTAACGGAGTAACAGAAAACGAGCTGACTGTATGTTTGGGATGACACGATCATTGCCAGAGATACGTGTGTTTATGCGTTGGTTCGCCATACCGTGAATTTTGGATAGTGTTGTTGAGAATTGTCATATATGTGTCGAGCAGATGTACCTTATTGGTGCTGTAATCCATTGTGAATGTGATTGTGGGGTGTATAGTATTACTGTAATGGTGAACGTTGTATTGGGCATCAACGGCATGTGTCCAAATATAGCGGATATCATCGATGAAACGACGCCCTTTTGTGGATTTCAAGCTTGTACTTTGTAACATGATTTTCTCAGTCTTTCCCATGGCAATATTTGCAAATGACGGGGCTACCTTGGAACCCATGGCAGTGCCATGTGTGTGTGTAGAAAGAATTTATCTTCAAAAATAAAAAAAGTTATGAAGGAGTATAAAAACGAGCATTTCTATGAAGAGGTCAGCGTTGTCGATATTGTTTTCTGAAAGATGGTCCCTAACTGATTCTATGCCAAACTCTTGGGAAATATTTGTATAGAGGGATTTGACATCTATGGTGAAAAGTACGGCATTGTCTGCAATTTTGGTTTTATTAATATCCTGGAGATGGTGATTGGTGTCTTTAATGTATGAAGGAAGGAATTTAACTATGGACTGAAGAACGAAATCAACGAAAGGGGCGAGTTGTGTGGTTAGGGCATGGCATTGTGGGATTATGGGGCGAAGGGCGTATCTTTTTATTTATCTTTTGTAGTCCATAGAAATGGCCGGGTTTTGTTTCTTGTGGAAGTAATTGTGAGCAAGTTCGTCGGAAATCCAATCCTTGCGTTTCCAACGAGTCATATTCTTTTTATATTGAGCGTTGTAATTTTCTGTCGGATCTGAATCGAGCTGTTTGTACAAATTCGTATCTTGAAGTTGCTTATTACACTCTGAAATGTACTTCCAGGTACAGTATTTAGCGCTAGGCCCTCATATTAACTATACATTAACACAGGGTTGGTTCATTTATATCACAAGTGTTAAGTGGAGCATATGTATACCATGTCATTTTATTTATGATTTGATATTCTGTCCCAAGGTAACCATCAAATGAAAAGTTTCGTATGCATGAAATCATATGCGGTTAATCATCCATGATAGACATATTCAGCGATTGATCTTTGCGAGAATTATTGAAGTCACTTTACAGAGTTCCTTCTTCTGATCCGATGGATTTCCATTGAAATAAATCTTTGATTGAAAAAGCTACTTTTTTCAATGACGTATAATTTTCTATGTCAAAAAATTCGAAAAAAAAATCAAAAAATGATATCAGGTAATATCAATGTTACATGATTGTGATGCGTATACGCTAATTTCAACCTTAGCATAGGATTTGTAGTCTACAAGAGGGAACGTTTTTCTTGTTGGCCTATGGCATTTTTTCAAATACGTATGTTTGGTTGCCCTTACTTCTGTCCATGTTATCTATTAGCGGCATTATGTACATGAATATAAATAACGATCTTATTTTAATTTGACCCTTTCATAAGAATGGTTTGGCCAAGCTGTGGTTATCAACGCTTATTGTTTACCATTTTACAAGACACTGGGTGAATCGTGTGATGACTGTGGTCTATATTTCAACCAATCTAAAGAGGAAAGTAGGATCATTTGTTCCTCCGCATATGTAACATTCAAGCTCGAAGTTATCATCAATGTCGAACTTTCTGAGAATCTTTACAAAGGTTTCATTCGACTGTTGCGTTGAGTTAGAAATTTTAAAACTGATTGTTTCGATTCTATTAGGTTTATTTAGTTAAAGTTACATGTCATAAAGTATATCTTCAGTACAAACAGTCTCTGTCAACTATATGAATTGCGCATCTTTGATACTTACATCTAAATCTCTATTCTCTTTTCGTAGATGCAAGAATTCATATACTGCCAAGAATGCATATCAGTATGTATGTAATGGCGTTGCTGTACGACAGCTCAAGTAAATGTGCTGAAGAGACTGAACTCTTCCAATCTGATACAGTTTTAGGGTAGGTCAGTGCCTAGAGATTTTAAATTTTCTATAAATTATTTAGTATATGAATACGGAGACAACTTTAAGCGACAGTTCATAGAGAGAAGTCTTGACATATCAACGTGGCAGTTTCATACGGAACAAGAAATCTAACAGCTTTTTATTGAATATGTATTTCGACAAATGGTGTAAATTTATGCAAACATGATGATTTAAGGCCCTTCACTTGTACTTAAACATACTGATCACACAATACATTTCTACTCAGTCAACTTCACGAACCTTCCATTTCAAGCCCAATGATGAAAAATACATACCGCTGAAAGACCTATCAGTCTGACTCAAAATAAATGAGACACTAAATTCTGCTTTGAGAAATCGTTTTACTATAATGGTTTTAAATAATAAAGTTCAATCCGTCATCAAAGGCTTATGACTGCGTAATCCAAGGTTTGATAAGTTATTCTACACTTATTTTGTAAAAACATTCAGTTACTCTTACGAAACAATTGTTTTGGTATCAATGAAGGAGACCAAATTTAACGACAGTGCTTCTCTTACACGAAGAGTGACTGTTGCGATCTTTGTTGTTGTGTACGAAAATTTGCAGAATATTACATTCGTGGTTCTCAGACAAGTTATTTAAAGAGCTTTCGTAAAATAATAACCTACATTTCATGGTTACAATATATATTTTATAGCAATTGTAGTTATTTCAAAATATATCGACATCATTGTAAATACAGGTCAAAAATTAAACTCCCCTACCTTGCATAATACTATGGAAAAGCTACTTTATGAAAATAGTACTTGTTATTTGTGCGAAAAGAAATTAGTTTTTATGTTTACAAAAAAATGAATGAAGATATCTGTAAAAAAGCTTTTAGCTCTTAATGCTAAACAGTCATACCTTTTTGGCCTTTCCAAACTGATTATCATAATTTAACAAAATTAAGGTTACTACAATTCAAGAGTTTACCCAATATTTGATTATAAAGTGAAATCTGTAAATGCGTAACGGATAATAACCGAGTTCCCCGCGTACAGTAGAATTATGTGCTGCATTACTTACTATAGACAATGTGAACATCTAGGCCTCGTGAAATCCCAAAGCTTCCCAGCCGTACATAAGTATTGGTAAAATTTTGTGATCAAAAGTCTTTTGAGCAATGTCAATAGTGTCATTATTAAACTGGCTTATGTAGACACTGTATAATCGCAAATAATGCCTTTTAACCCTGTTTTGCCAAAGTAAATGGGACGTTGAAAGTATTGCAGAGCACGAAAATGACACTCAAATTTCATAAAAAGGAAATGAAAGAAAGAAAACAACAAAAGAAGAAAGAAAATAAGCAAACAAACAAACAAACAAACAAACAAAACTTTCAATATGAGTAACTTCAAGGGGCCAATGTTCATAGCATTTCAGTGTACGTGCTGCTCTAAATACAGTTAATACTGACTTTCAATTCCCACATCTTGCAAAAAGTGTTCAGTTTATCTAGGTGTATCTGTAAACAAATGACACTGCAATTGTAAGAGAAATATTATTGTGAAATGACAAATATATGTTTGCCTACACACAATATAATATTTTGCCATTTAAGAGCTTGTAAGACACTATACAATGATCAATTCGTTCAAAAGCCCTTTCAACATCTATACACTGGATCAAAATGAAATAATACAGATAAATTCACACTAATATGTTATCTGTATCATAGAATAATACACGAGAATTCAAACGAATCAACATGAATGCAGGCTTACTTTATACAAGCAATGGATTCTTGACTATATTCACTGTATATGCACTTTTCAGCTAAAATACAGGCAATAATCCATGATAATACTATAAGTATTTAAGGGCTTTATACAGTCTTTAAAGGCCTTGGCTAGCAGAGATGAAAAGTTTATTCACACACTGTACAGGTATATCAAAATTGCTGTATCAAAAATAAAATGCCGTATCTAACATTGCTATTGTATTCAAAATAAAAATGAATATAATCAATTTAAACCAAAGGGATGATTCAATGAGATTATATTTATACTTACAATCAATATTAGAATGGGTAGACAAATTATAAGTCAATGTACAATTCATGGTTGTAAAGACAAACAAAATTAGAATAAATATAGATAGATATACGATTTAGTGGTTAGGTAACAGATAATGAAATTACTATTTACATATTTGCATGATTTTAGTCCTAAATAAAGCTATGTCATGTTATTGAATCCACTAAAAAAATACGTGATTTTGTTATCCTGTCACTGCAGTTGTAAAGGAAAATGCATTGGTACATGTCCCTTTGGTTTTCAAACCCTCTTTGGGAGTAACCGAAAGTATGGTTGCCAGTGTAACGCCTTGTGAGACAATTTTGACCCCACCGTTATTCTGCGCTAGAAATTGTTTAACAAAGCCAGCCTTAAATCATATTTCTGATGAGCAGTAAAATTCCAGTTAAAATGAGATTTTGCACGATGTTTTCTACATCGATAAGCCAAATATATAGCGAACATGTCATCACAGTCACAGCCTATATTCCAAAAAGGAGTAAGTTAGAGACACTTACAGAAAAATTGAATGATATCCCACGAAAGGAGAACTGCATAAAAACGGTATCACCTAGGACTTCAAAAAGTAGGAACTGTATTTTTAACTGACTGATTTTGTTTTGATATACTGTGCTAAGTTTCTAGAAAAAGAACACAAATATTTCACTACTTTGAGCTGAGCTTTCACACGGCGGTGACTGTCTGAATTCCCCCTTCCGAATTATTCTGATTGGAACTTCGATATTAGATCGGCGAGAGTCATGTAAGGGTTTGTCACACACATTTTCATCAAGTGTTTGTAATCATTGCAAAACCTTATGGCGTCATCACGTTCAAAGTATGATTCATTGAAGCTGCATTTGAATAGCATTGTATCCATTTCTGTACTTTTAATAATTTCTATAAGCGTCATTTGTCTAATGTGAGCAATTCCTCCGCCTATATTTTTTATCCCATCAATATTATCATATTGTCCGATCTCTCTAAAGGCAGAATGGTCTTCCAATGTTATAGTATGCTGTGTCAGACATGGTGGTTTTTCAATACCATCAATCCTGACACACTGTTCTATTTTAGTGAGTGGGTAAAGGCTATGGTCTGTACCAGACTTTATCATGTTACCCACTTCTTTAAGGAAATCATTTATTGATGCAGTCATGCCCCCAAATCTCACTCTAAGGGGAACAATATTGATGAAGTAACCTACAGCATCGTGACTTACAGGAACATGTATTCGCATATCAACTGGATAGGTAATTAGCACATCATTGGACTTTGAGTAGATTTTAAGCAGGATTGCATATACTGCTGTTACTATCTGGAAAAGAGTTAAACCTGACGTGCGTGCAAAACTGTTGAGTTGTGTCAAATCGCCTGTTTCAATACTCCGCTCAGTTTGGTATGCTGGTGATGATTTAGGAGCTTGAATCATCAAGGAATATCGCCCGGGCAAAAAATCAAGAGAACTTCTAAAGACTCCTGCCCAGAATTTCTTCAGAATTTTTCCTTGAGACTTGAGTAGTTCTCCTCGCCTTTTCAGAAAATCGAAAAATTCAAATCGTTCGGTTTCGTCTGCTCTCAATGACTGTAGCATTATCTGCCTAAGGTCTCTTAACAAAGTTGTCAATGAGAGAAAGTCGCAGGAAATGTGATGCACAACGCAAAAGACGAAATTTACTTTTCCATCAATCATATAGAGAAAGATTCTGATGGGATATTCTTTTCTTAGGTCAAAGGGTATCTCACTGACTTTTTTAATTTCAGCTATCATATCTGCATCATTGGTAACACCTTCGAGACATCGAATATCCGGTTTGAATTCTTGATGTATGTCAAAGGTAACATCATAGATGTCTTCAGTTGCATGTCTAAACACAGCTCTAAGCATTGGGTGTTTCTTCATCAAAATGCGCAGAGATTCCTCCCAATATTCAGCAGTTGTGTCATTTCTGTGGAGTTGAAAGATGGTGTAAATATTGGATGCTACACCTTTTGAGTTGTCCAGTGTTCTATGAAATCGTTCTACCTGATCTTCGGTTGCCTTAATATTTATTTTAGGCTGGACAAGTTCGAGTTCATTTTTTTCAGGGGTAATGATAACATGACGTTGTCTGATACTTTTGTCAATATAATATGATATTTGTGACAACGTAGTCTTTTGGTCAATTAGGCGAGTAACTGGAACGAGTACACCTGTTTTCTCCTTAAGGTGTCTCTGTATTGTTATTGCTTGAATGGAGTCTAGTCCTAATTCAAGAAGCGACATATCTCCCTTGACTTGCTCTGTCTCGAGAGTGAGCACATTAGCTGCCACTTCCGTCATGATTTCGTCAAGAGATGATCCTGTGTGACTTGATGAGGTACCCTGAGATTTACTTTCTTCTGGTGTATTGATGAAATCCTGGAAGCGTCCTCTTGTATGTACTGGTTCATAACCATGTAGATTATGTTTGATCTTAGACCAGTGGAAGTCTCCAAAAGCCACTTGGACAGTGTTAAACGACAGAGCGAATTCAAAGCATTTCATGATATCAGTGATCTGCAATGGTAGATAGCCCATAGACATCATTTTCTTCTTAACATCTTCATTACCTTCTATGATACCAATGTTCAGAACACTCCAATTAATTGCCTGACCAGGAAGACCACAGAGCCTTCTGTACTGGGCAAGACAGTCCAGAAATGCATTGCCTGCACCATAGTTGGTTTGGCCCATATTACCAAAGATGGACACAATTGAAGAATGCATTACAAAATAATCAAGAGGGTCCTTCTCTGTCAGTTGATGCAGATTCCACGCTCCAAGTATTTTGGGACGAGTTGCCATGGCAAAATCCTCATCAGTCATATTTACCAACATGTGATCTGCTAACACTACTGCCCCATGGAAGACACCTTTAATAGGAATACCACCTAATGTCTTTCTGAGATGTAGCAAGGCTTTTGACAAGGCCTGAAAGTCAGCCACATCAGCTTGTAGAGGAATTATCTGAGTGCCCATACTTTGCAAGTGACTTAATTCAGGCGAGTGTGATGGTGGGCTTCTAGATAACACAGCTATATATCCACCACCTCTTTCAGATATGTACTTGCAAATCTCTAGTCCAAGCCCTTTTGTTCCGCCTACAACCAAATAGCATGAATGCTTGTGAAACAGTCGGTCTTTATCAGCATGCACAAAGCTTTTGGGGTCCATAACTAGTACTTTGAATGACTCATCGTCACAGGATGGCACAACGGTACTGGTAGCACTCTGCTCAAAGTTGAATTCACCAAATGTAAGTGCATCAAAGTTACTTTTAAGTGATATTTCATTAATCCATTTAGCAACTTCTGGAAGAGTTCTCTCTAAATGCCTAGCTTGAAAAATATGATTGTTGTTGATTGAGACAACTTCGAGGTCTGGCCTTACTATAGAAATACTATGAATTGCTGTGTCAACTCCATGGAATACATTTACTAAAACTGACCTAGTTGGGAGACTTTTCAAAATCCTCTGACTCACAGTGAGTGTTATTGGACCTAAATACAAGAACAATACTGATTGCATGTCTGTAGCAGTAGGCTCATATTCATCTTGCCAATTATACGACCCTTTTTCAAAACCACAAATTGATGCACAATGTGAAAGCAATTTGGAGAGATTTTGATATTTCTTTGTCCCTTCAATGACAAGCTTCTTATTGGAATATTCATGTATATTCCCAATTAACACCTCCCAAATGAGAACAAATACTGAGAGACAAGGTGAGTTTTGCATCCACTTCGGTAAATCACTTGACTTGACAAGCAGTGATTCTGGTACATTGCATATTGAACTAAGTTTCATTGGATAACAGGTGTGTACTTTTGTATGTTTTCGTGTACAACTCTCGGATGATAGAACTTCGCCAATACAATCCATAATCATCACTCTATATCCATCTTTGTTTCTATCACTCCATGGATCTGACTTTATCATTGTCACTCCAGCCTCAGTAACATAGTAGAATTCTCGGTCATGCAATCTTGCCTTCAGTACATTGACAGAAACCGATTTCACAGGATATGAACATTTATCTTGTGTTTCATAGTGTAACTCAAGCCTCTCCAGACGTTCAGGGTAAGTTGATATCACACTTAATGGTGACTCCGGCTGAGCCCATACTGCTCGCATGTTTGGAAAATCTCTATTCAGAGATACTTTTGTGAGTTTATTTGTGTAGATCCGTGATCCAAAGATGGTATATTCTGAGTGATAAGGTGAATGAGATACACAAACTAGAGCTACCATAGTCGACACTTCTTCAGCTGTACCCTTACTAAGGTCAACCAGTACTGTGTTGTCGTAAGTGCTTTCTCGCAAAAGACTTCGAACCATTCCCCAAAGAGGTGCACCAGTCAATCCGCAGTGAAGAGACATCTCTGTTTTATAGTCACCTTCCTTCGAAATCATCGACATGCTTTGGCTTCCTAATGTTACAATAATCAACTTACAGGTCGCGCTATTTTGAGCCAGAAACTTCACAATGTGCTTGAGAGATATACATACCGAGTTTAAAGACTCAAAGACATCTTCACTAGAGGTTTTATTCTGCCAATCGGAAATTCCCCATAAATAAAAGACATGCCTTGCATTTTTGATAAACCTTTGCAGGTTTTGCAGGTGAACATTGATAGCGGAACATTTGGCATCAGAGTATTGTAATAATTGGGAATGGCTTGTGATCGATTTCTGCAAATGTGATGCTATGCCTAATCTGTCTGCAAATATGACGTTTATTGCACGTAAATCGTTCCCTCCGGCATTGTTGATGTTTTCATCTTTGATATGGATATTGGGTACATCTATTTCATACCATTGCAATTCGTAAGTCATTTTACCTATAACCCTACTTGTATCATCCTCATCAAGCACCCTCACAAAGATATCTTTGCACTCGATGACAATTTCACCAGACTCGTTTAAGACAATTGCATTGAAAATATCAAGGTAACGTTTGGATTGTACTTTACGCACATATACAATTACACGATTGTTAGGTTTTCCAAATATTTCAATGTCACCAACAGAGACAGGAAAGCTTGATTTGTAACCGGAATCATCGTCCACTGTGTTAAAATTAGCCACACCCGTTGCTTGGAGTACTCCACCAAAGAGAACTGGGTGTACAATAGTACCTTCAGCCTGATTGGACAGTTCTTCTGGTAGACTCAGCAAAACTATTGCTTCCTGCCCATTCTTAAAAGTCTTTGTCATTGGTTGTATCATGGGTCCATATGAGAATCCAAAGGTTTTAAGAAAGTCGTAGACCTGTTGAACTTTAATGTCTTTGACACACCGACCTAATGTTTCAGAAATATCAAAAAATGGGGTTGCTTTTCTGAAATCATGCACAATGATTGTGCCAGCCGCATGAGAAATTTCACCACTAACTATTTTGAAAGAAAATGATGGTATTTCAGCATCATCTTGCGTAAGCCTCACAAAAATGTCGATTTCGTGCACCAACTCTAGTGGTCGAATAAATTCTATGGACAACTGACAGTAATGCTTCCTCGTTTGCTGCAGATGAAGTGTTGAGTAACATGCTTCTAGGGCCAGTTCCACATATAAGACACCGGGAACCACAACGATGCCGCCGACAATATGATCGTACACAAAGGGTAGGTTACTGCGGTTGATGTGACATTTGTATGTCATTTCATCAGCTGAAACTCTTCTAACAAAGGGATAATTTTCCCTTTTGACCTTGGCTGTACCTTGTCGATGTTGTAGAGATGTCTCTGGTTCATGCCAATGCTTTTTTCTATCGAACTGATACATGGGCAAATCTATAGGAATCTGCATGTCATATTTATGATAGGCATTCCAGTCTATTTGGACTCCTAACTGGTAGAGCTTGCAAAGTGACTTTACCATGGTTGCCTGACCTTTGTTTTCTAACATTGAAGGCAGAGTCACATGGTTAAATGAACCTGTGAGTTCATTTAAGTATCTTTTCAATGCTGGCTTTGGTCCAACTTCTATAATTATATTCTTTTTGTCTTTTACTAGAGCAGCTTCAATACTTTTTGAAAACTGTACCGTCTGTCTTAAATTCATTTTCCAGTAGTGTTTATTTGTGTAGTCATCATCGGAAGCAATTTTCCCAGTGACAGTTGAATATATTTCTATTGCGTCACCATTGGTAGGTTGCTCCAGATGGTCGATGGAGTTTTCAAATTCGTCACAAATTGGTTGTATTTGCTGTGAGTGAAATGCGGTGTCTACATTTAGACGGTGTACAAACATGTCTGAGCCCTCTTTTTCGTTTTGCTCCTTCACTAATCTTTCGATGACAACGATTGCATCTTCGTCTCCAGATAAAGTAAATGACGTGTTGGAATTAATGGCTGCAATCTCTACTGGTTTGTGTACAGCTTGGCACAGCTCATCGACCCTTTTCCTGGAAACATTGCTGACAGCTAACATTTTTCCACCCGATACTTTTTGTAATAGTTGACTCCGATAGAATATGACTTTCACAGCTGCAGAAAGAGATAGTTTTCCCGCTGCATATGCAGCTGCAACCTCGCCAACTGAGTGACCAATTATTGCATCTGGTTTGACACCCCAAGTAGACCACAAATGATGCAGGGCTACTTCAATGGCAAAGATTGCTACCTGTCTCATGGCACCAGAAACTAGATGACGTTTTTTGATAGCATCGACAAGAGAATGGTCCATGTATTCGGACAGGAGATCGTTAATTTGAACTATTGCTTCCCTGAAAATAGCTTCATTTTCAAACAAATCATATCCCATTCCTTGCCAATCTGTCCCCATCCCGGGAAAAACAAAAAGTATTCGCTTTTGTTCGACAATGTTGATTGCTTTCTTTTCTGCCGTTTCTTTCTCTGCCTTTTCTAATAGATGACATAAATTTTCATCACTAGTTGCACAACATGCAAGACGGTAACTGTGATGATGAGAACGCCTGATCGTTGAAGTGTATGACAGATCTTCTATTATATTCAATTTGTTTGTTTTTAGCGCTTTTCTTAAATGCTGCAAAGTGTATTTCATCGCATTTTTTGACTTTGCTGAGATCGTAATTATTGGTTTGTGTAAATGCTGGTTTCTTCTGGTATCTATGTATTCCCTTACTATAGCATGGGCATTTGACCCTCCAAAACCAAAGGAATTTACACAAGCCAGTCGACCACTATCTTGTTCCACCCACTCGATGGCTTTTCTTGGAACTTCTAACTTAAGATCATGGAAGTTAATTTGTTTGTTTGGTGTTTTAAAATGTATTGTAGGTGCAATCGTTTTGTTCTTTATCATTAAAAGGACTTTTATCAGCCCAGCAACACCCGCAGCAGATTCGAGATGAGCAATGTTACTTTTGACTGAACCTATCAAGCAGTTTGGCGCACCTGGTTTTCGAGCTTTGCCGATGTATGTTCCCAGTGAAGATGCTTCAATAGGGTCGCCCAATCGTGTGCCAGTACCATGTGCCTCAATATACGTCACATCGGAAGGGTCGATGTTGAACTTACAATAAACTCTTTGCAGTAGCTCTGATTGCTGCTTCGACGATGGGGCAGTGATTGGTGAGGCAAAGCGGCCATCTTGATTAATTCCAGTGCCAATAATACCCCAGATTCTGTCATGATCTGCAATGGCCTAACAGTAACGTCAAAGGGAAAATCAAAAGGTTAGTGTTAACATACATACGTATATGGAGGTCATTACGTTTGAAAACGTATGGTACCCTATCAGTATGCCCAGTTTGGTAGACGAAAATGTGATTATGCCACACGAAATCAATAAAGAGCGATGATCCGATGCTTAGTAATGTTTTAAATAGTCATCCATACTACACCTAGTGAGAAGTCTGTATGCAAGCAAATTTTTACACAGGCTAATCACACACAAATCACAAATACAATAGTATGTGCTTTATAATTTTTTTCATTTCCTTAATGAATGTCCTCACTTGTTTTCTATTCTTCCTACTGATACCACAATAATGAGAATATCTTTATACAAAATAAATTGTGAATTCTGTGTGAGTCCCTGTTTGATCCATAGGATCCTTAGGCAGAAAGATTAGGTAATGAGTGTAGCCAAAAACTCACTATACACGCTCATGAAATAAAGAGCCCCATCTAAGTGACAGGACTGACCACAGTTATTGCGACTGATACATTAGCTCAGTTGGTAGAGCATCCGAAATATATTCGGGGGATGTGGGTTCGAGTCCCGCATGAATCACTTTTTATTTCATTTACTACAAAATAAATAAAATTCGTATAGTGGGGGTGAGTCACAATTTCAAACCGAAAAAATTACCAACTATGAAGAATCATGTGTAACATTGCAAAGTTCACAAACTGGCACACCGCATAGCTCAGCCACTGCATGCAATAACATCCTGGTATGCATCACCATGGGGCTGATGATTGAACATGTATTTACCTGTTTAAGATTTTTCAAAATTACAACACCACAACCTTCCCCTCTTGCATAACCATCAGCGTGATCCGAAAATGGCTGTGATAAACCAGACGGTGATAACATTCCTGCTCTACACAGGCTTACAAACATGTTTGGATCCAAAATGACGTTCACTCCTCCGCAGATAGCCATATAGCAATCACCTGTGATACAGATATTCATTGAATTTATCTCAGATCATATTTCTGACTTAATATTTGACTCTGACTCTGACTTATTATTTTACTCTGACTCATATTTCATAATCTGACTACAACACATTTGCTCGACTCTATATTGATAGCTCTCTGACACGTTACAGTAGAGTGAAGTCTCTGAAGTTGACAATGCGATCTGTTGTTGGTCTATATCGAAATGCGTTCTATACTCTCTTGCAGCTGTTAGGTATAAATACCAAAGTACATTATATACATATTGAATGTTCATGAGAATAACGGCATAAGTTGTTGCCCAAGGGCCAGAAAGTCACTCCAAAAACTCTGTTCTGGTCGCTTACGATAGCTTAATATTCTTAACGCGTTATTGAATGTGTGCATGCAAAGACGGCGCTTTCAATCTCGAACAGTCTGCTGTTGTCACGTCATTAACTGTTGAGTGGTCAACAGTTTGAGAAGCTGGCTATTTACACGTATCAGAATCAACATGATGCATAACCAATGCTGTAAATTAGCAAATAATGACACAGAGTTTGGTTGAGGTCTGCTATGAAATATTGCGTATATACTTACCAGCGCGAATACCTTGAGAACCGAGGTGTACAGCGATGAGAGAAGATGAACATGCAGTATCTACGCAAAGTGATGGACCAGTGAAGTTAAAAGTATAGGACAGTCGATTTGCTATGACGGAAACTGCTGCTCCAGTCACTGTGTAATTGTTTCTCTCTATTACATCTCCACCTATCAAACTCCCATAGTCATTGTTCATTACACCTGAAAAGCAATAAAAGAACCTAGTGAGAGACATCTATTGAGAAATATGTAGTCAGAGCCTTACAGACTTGATTAGCTAAACTGGACATTTCTTACGAATATATATTTCTTGTAGACAAAGAAGACCTAGATGTTTTTAGTAAGAAACTATTTCAACCAGGTTATACCACTTTTTAAACCAACCTAGATTTAAACCAACCTAAATGTCCATCTCTTCAAAAAATTATAACCTTTGTTTTATCAACGCTAACTTCCATACTCCACTTTACACAAAAACTTGACAGAACATCAGTTAAACTCTAGGGACTTCTAATCCACCTCATCCGCATACAGGTCAGCTGGATGTCCATTTGATCAGAAGACATGAGCATCGAATTAAGCTCTTCGATAAATAAATTGAGCAAAATAGGACTGAGAATGCAGCCCTGTCTGACACCTGCTGGACATTCAAAATAGTATGATGAGACATTACCGGCCCTGATACAAGTTTTGATACTTCTGTACATAGAGTGTAAAATGTGTCACAATTTGCTTTTAATAAAGCGACAACAGCTTATGCAACAATAAAGAGTGATTGACTCTATCGAATGCCTTGTAGAAGTCTATGAAAAGACAATACTGCTTTCCACGTCTTGCAGA
Organism: Ptychodera flava; assembly: GCA_001465055.1. Lineage (NCBI taxonomy): Eukaryota > Metazoa > Hemichordata > Enteropneusta > Ptychoderidae > Ptychodera > Ptychodera flava. The sequence continues at coordinate 114,134 of LD343916.1, read as the reverse complement.
TACGTATTTCCGAATGATAGTACGTGAAACGAAAATATTCTTAATTGTGTTGTGATTTTTCTAAAACCTCTTTGGCATTCTGACAATATACTTGCACTTTCAGACCATTTGGTGAAACCCTCATTCAAAATTGCAGTAAAGGCTTTACCAAGTGCAATTAAGAGGGAGATAACTCTGTGTTTACTTAACCTGTGTCTCCATTTTTTTGAAAGTCGGATAACAATTCAGTTGACCACAAAGAAGGAAAATTTCGAAAACGATTTTGAATAGTTCTAATACTGATAAAACTAAATCTGCTGTATAACGGTAAAATTCGTCAGCGACGTCTCTAGACCTGACTCTTTTCAATTTTCAGTCTCCATAAGCAACTTAAGACATCCGTTTCTGTTATTGGTAAGTTTACGATGTTATGTATATCATAATCAATCTCTTCTCATTCATCCCCATTGAAATAGGTATTTAGTTGTTCTTCAACAGATTGCAAGAGCTCCAAATCACCAGAATTTATATCGTTGCATTTTTGTAAAAGTTACTAAAATAATCATACCATGTCTGAATGTTTTTATTGCTCGTTGAACTTCTATACGATTCATAACAGAATTTACAATGGTCTAAAATTCTCCGGAAAATTCTTTGTAGCGGCTTCTCTAAAGTGGTTACGAATAAATTCTTGCTAATTGCGCTCGCAGTTCTTGAATATCTCTTTAGAGTATTTCAGCGAGACAGAGGAACCTATTTGTCTGAAACTTCGCATAGACACAGCTTTTGCTGGCTTACAACGCTTACAGGCAAGCCTTGCCACTTTGATGCCTGGTATGCATGTTTTTTTACACACACTAAACGTTTTCATATCATTAATAGGAAGGGACCTAATGACTGGATTGTTTGTACAGGATAAACAACAGAAAACATACCAAGTACAAGGGAATAATAAATATCATGTTTCTGTTATAGTGTGCCTGACTTTAATTTGGATGTTTGTGAGTCAATTGCCATCTAGTCGTAAAGACATTAATTTGCACCCCAGACTGGTGAAAGTAATCTGTCTCAAGGCTTACATGTCAGATATACTTCGGTGTCTGTTTTCTGTTGTTTATCCTGTACAAACAATCCAGTCATTAGGTTCCTTCCTGTTAATGATATGAAAACCTGCATACCAGGCATCGAAGTGGCAAGGCTTGCCTGTAAGCGCTGTACATAATTCATCAAACCATGGCGGGTGACCTTTCATTGACCTTTCATTCCTCGAAAAATCGACTGAATGCCCCTCCTACACCAGCTGCTTTCAAGACATCATTCAAAATTTGAATGGCATGAGTTTGATTCGCAAATGCCTGTTTTGCATCCTGGAACAATGTTTGCTCAGGTTCAGTGGGTAAATTTCTATTAAAACGACTCCTCAGTCGTACGATAACGAATAGAAGTCGTCCGGACACTTTGTTTTACGTTGGGGAATGCACTGCTGATGTGCAGCGTGCCCGAGAGGTTATATATAATTAGTTTATTGTCACTATTTTTTGCAACTTAGGGAGTCTATTTGTATCATTTAATCATGACGGTAAGATTCAGCCACTCGATTGGATAACAGCTTCCGAGACGCTACACATCAGCCCGGAATGCACGTTGACTACATATGATATGTGATGGGGAAATGGTATAATTAGATTCGAGGAAGAACTTCAAAATGATTTACACAACTGAAAAGTTCTGAAGACGCAGTAACATTATCGATAACAATGAAACCCGTCGAGAAAACATTTGTGACATTTCCTTTTTTATCGTTGGCCATGCGACCATTAACAATGTGCATATCACCAAAGTTGCGACAGGTGTCCAAAAGAGCCTTTCCTGCCTCGTTTACAAATTTATCTTTTGAATTTTTTAGTGCTTGGAAAATTTAAGAACCATATGTATTAGTAGTAGGGATGAAAATCTATCGAGTCATCATAAATGGAATCATATATAAAAATGACTATCACGAAATGTACTTTTGATTTTGTCAGTTGATTTGGCAAGTTTTCAGTGCTATCTAAAATGAATTCTGGACGAAGTTAATAACACCCAACAAAGATTACATAACTGTAAAATTGAAATAAACTGTCGTAAAAATTGATAAAAAGACAATTATTAAGTTACTATTGACTCTGGACACCTTGTCAGACTTTTCTTTACAGAGAGGAAAGAACAACCGCTTGGAGGACCTTAAGTGTAATGTTTCCGTGTGGATGATGAATAAAGAACATAGTTTTTAAAATTTCGACACTGCCACTGACTGTACAAAGCGTTTCAAGTAATCCTTCAATATCGTACTTTAAACACTGAGAAAGAAACTCGTTATTAAATATCTTTGCTTTCACACCTCTGAAATTCAATACATTAGAGTTATTAGGGCCATTTTTTACTTTCTCGCAGCTCTGTCATTTCATCCTCCATACTGTCTTTATGTTGATACTCATTTTAAATTATTTGATGCAATGATATTGTCAATTTTATCATATGGTTTAGAAATCTTGGGATTTCAATACTTTGGTGTTATAGAGAACATTAAGAGAAGGTGTTACAAACATTTTTGGTAGTTCATAATAATCGAACAAAAGTGGCCGTCGATGGAGAATGAGGTCCTCTCCCTATTTATTGTCATACTTTAAAACGCTGCATCAAATTCTGGTTGAAACTCCTTGAAATACCTTCTCATAGAATTCCAAGATAACCATATCTGATGTTGTGCAATCTTGACGACATGGGAAGAAACACATTTTGTATTCATTTAGCTTTGTTTTTTTCAGGGGTGTCCGAAGGAAGTGCACAACAAGCAATTGTTTCTGCATACTTTTGAAAGTAGAGTAAAGGATACTTTTAAACAATGATGGAAGAAATACCTAGCGTTGGAACCGATTCTTGGTACATATATTCAGTTTAAGAGTCTTTTAGCTGTTGCTGTGTACTGTAAATTTTACAATGCTAATGTAGCACATGTATTCTGCTATTTATGTAATTTGTTTATTTATCGTCATTCACTCATATTGTACTCAACACAAAATATCAGATGTTACCCCCCTTTAAATGTGGGTCGATTGCCTAGGGACGCAAATAAAACTTACTCTATTACTCCAGAGAGAAATGTTTTGTTCTTAAAATCTCTTTAGCCGTAAGTTTGAATGAATTTTCTGATAAGGTATTTCGCGCCTCGAAAATGAAAGACTTATCTTCTGTCAAACTTTCCTCCAGCAAATAAACCTTCTACCAGACCCTTTAAACTCCAAAGTAAAAATCGGGGGTCACTTTACAACTTGAGGTACAAACAAATCTCCCAAAATTTACAAATATCTGAAATTCAAAATGTTCGCCATTCATGTATTATCTCTACAAGAACAATTGGAATTACCGATTTTTCACAAAACCAAGCCGGTACAAATTTTAGTGACCCCATGAGCTTTAAAATGAGACCCCATAAGTGGTAGGTCAAAAGAATATTGTAAACGTTTGACAGTTCGAATATCTGTCACCAGGGCGTATTCTACCTTAATTATGTCCTTTTCGTAAAATGCGCTTTCTTGCTGCACTCGTCGAATCATACCAAGATGTTTATTGTCAATTTGACAACACAGTCAGTATATTCGTAATGAAATACAGAATTTCAGTCTGGAATAAATCACGTCATAGCTGCAACATTAACATTCTACAATTGACATTATGACAAACATTGCAATGATAGAGTATCGAATTTAGTCTGAATTGTGATAATAATTTTAGTCCAAACACTGGGTCAATAATGACATTTCATATTTTCAAAGATGAATTGCTTTTGCGTGGCTAATACGGTGTCTTTCCACGTAGTTTGAAGAGGATAATAACAAAATGTTTTTGCTCTGGAACAAAAATTAATGAGAACGTCAGCATAAAATTTTCTGCTATTTTGCCTTTCAGACAGACATATCACACAAGCGAGTTATCATTATATTCAACATTAAGTGAGGGAAACAGCGGGAATGCGAACTTAAAGGGAGGGGTCGTCAGAACTGCTTCTGCGCGTCTTTCTTGTTTGCAAATAATGAATTTAATTCACGATATCTATATGCATTACATCAACATAGCAGCAACATTTAAATCTAACGTTATATATTATGACAAACATGTTTTAACTTTTATCAATCGCCATCGTACCTTGAGTACACGGTTTACGTCGGTCGTATGGGTCAAATGCAATCTTTGAGCGCAGTACCGACGACCCCCGCCTTTCAATGACTTTAATAAAAATATAAGGAGAGCTACGAATGAAGTAGTTACCCTAGAACTTCCATATTCGCGGTCGGCTAAGGAAAGTGAATCTTCAGTTAATTGATATTTGGAAAGTTTGCTCATTCGTCAACTCGCTTATTTTACAAGCTGCAGCTGCAGCTGTAATTAAAGTTTCCTGAAGACTTTTATATGTGAAATAACTTTTACTGTGGCTGAGTTCGATTGTAACCCGAGTAGCGACCCGAGTTACCCGAGTTGCAGTCGAACGAATCAGCGTAGCTACTCTGATGACGCAAATTACGTCATTTGACCTTTCAACCCTACTTGGGTTTCTCCCTCGTCGGAAGCCGGGTTAGTACAGTTGCAACACGGCAAAATGGCCGCCAAACAGATGAAATAAATAAATATATTTTACGCGTTTACGTCAGTTTCAGCAAATAAAAGTAATGATATTATTACCTGTAATTATTGCATTAAGCTGTTGCAAATTTCCCGTAATTTTTTAGTGAAAGGTACCCTTCTATGCTATTAAATTGCAAATTGTTTACTTGTGTAGCTGGCGATGTAAGAATCGTGCAAAACGTTAATACAACACGGTCCCTCTACATCACATCGGAGTTTTCAAAATGTTGCTCTGATGAATAGGAAATAATATAAAGACCTGACTTGCTCATAAAATAATCGGTTAAGAACATGACAGTTTTTATCCGAGATCAAAAAATATATAAGGGTCTAAGTCTTCGTCAAAATCTTCAAAATAATTACGCAAAATTAATTTTTTTTCAACTCTGTTGCCATGTTTGTTTACAAGGGTCGTTCGGGTATATCGTTCGTTTCGCATCTCCCGGGTCACAGTTCTGCGCATGCTAAAATAGTGTCCTATGACGTCAACATAAGCTACCCAGGTCGCTACTCGGGTCAGAATCGAACTCAGCCTGTCCGTTTGACTCTGAACCCGTAAGAAACATGCACAGAAGGACGCCCTCACTTCCTCACTCTCTGGCTACGTATGATAGATTCTTGTGACAAGAAAAGGATATTCAGAGAGACATACCAACATAACATCCAACGTTGGTTCCTGATAACTTGTCCAGAGGAAATCCTCCGTTTTCCAGAGCACGGTAGGTGCATTCCAGTAAAAGGTATTGCTGGGGGTCCATACGTGCAGCTTCGTCATCACTTATTTTAAAGAGTCGATTATCCCACTCGGTTAACCTGGTATATAAGATAGAAAATGCAGCTTACTGGTTGAGTTTATAACATTTTGTATATTGTATTTAACAAATTGTATAAACTATGGAAAATAAAAACTGTCTATGGATATTTAAATCATTTAAGTTAGTTCAGGCCTCAAAAATGAAAGACTTAAACTTTTGCTAAAACTTTTCCCAAGCAAAGATTCAACTATTCTCGTTATAAATCAAGAATAAACATCGACGCCAACACCCAAGTTCTAGCTAGGCAAATTCCCTAATATTCACCGAAATGTATTATTCAAAATGGCCGCCTTCCCTGTGTAATATCTGTGGGGAAATTTAAGTAAAACTTACTTAATAATCTTCAAAAATGAGCCCCAACTAGTTGTGGGCAAAAGAATATATTACTATATCAGCGCCAAATATATCTTCGCAAGGCGCATTCCACTCTAATATGTAAGATAGAGTATGTATCATGTTTCCCATTATTTGGCCAAAATCAGCGATTTTGTAAGAGTTTTGGTGTTAAGTACACTGCAGGTGAAGGTGGAACGAAATTTCAAAGTTTTGTCCAGACAAAAAGTATTATTCATTTAAATTAATGAAAGGAATACCTGTCGACAAATGCTGCAGATTTAACATAAGATTTGCCTGGAGCGTTGACGTCACTACTGTAGAAGGCATCGTTGTCCCATCTATCCTTTGGTATCTCGGTAACGTGATTCTCACCATTGACCAAGACTCGCCAATATTCGTCTATGTCGTTTGCACCAGGAAACTTGCAAGCAATGCCGACAACTGCAATTGCATCATCCGAGTCGGGTTCCATATTCTGAAATAGAAAAGTTGCAACTTTGTTCATTCCGTATAATTTTCATTGTTTCTGATGAACGCTATTTGTAATGATTAAATTTGCATTCGCATCGCATTTGCAATGTGCAGTCATGGTGTTGACATGAGGACACGGGCCACTTTGAAGATATTCCAACTCCTAACTGAACGACATTGTTATTTAACAATCACCACACCACATCAGGGAACGTTCGTTCAGTTATTTGGCCGGGGTAGGCTAGGGCCGGTAAATTCTTTCTGTATATCAGTCAAAATAAGTGAAACCCCCTACCCGTTGCACCAAAAATTGATGAACGCTCCTCTTTTAAAATGACAAAAATTTCATGACCCAATGGCATGAGTAAAGCTGCACCAGCAAACACCTCTGGAGGGGGGGGGGGCGATAGAATCGAAAACAGTTCTCAGATTTTTTCAATCGCAAAGTCACAATGCATTCAAATCGCCATTCTGACTTGCTATTATTTTGAAATCCCCTCAAAGGGGTCGGACATAAATTACAGATGTCACTAATTTTTTCGCAAGCATTTTTGAAGGGCCGATAGAGCGCTTCATCTTAAACTATCAAATCATAATAGATTGGAGTCTATTGGGCAAACTATTAACATTTTGCCATAAAAACAAGATATATGAGTAAATATAAATATGTTTGATAGTTCATGTAAATGTACTTTGTTAGAGTGGCAGGTCAATAGTGCATGTGTGTTACAAAAAACATTTGATATGGATTTCATTGGTAATTGTAATTCATCATACATGGTAGTCTATGAGAAAACTACGAATAATACTTTTTCAATATAAAACTGGCAATATCGGTGTATTTATAGACGTTTGATAATTGAATAATTTTACTATATTAGAATGGGATAGTTATAAATGCATGTGTGTTCAAGATATTTGATTTTGAATTTCACTGAAAATGTTCATCCACTATACATGGAAGTCTATGACAACACTCTGTATAATTTTTTTTTTCAAAATTGAAAAACTCGCTAAACTTGTGCATATATATAGACGTTTGGGAAAATTCACATGATTTGAATAGGGCGATTACAAGATTGTATGTGTACAATATATTTAATTTTTGAATTTCACAGAAAAAGTTGATTCACTATGCATTTAAGTCTATGAGAAAACTTTGAATATTTTTACAATACTAAACTAACTAAATCTGTGGATTTTAAGTGTTTTGCAATATATATAAATGTACCTGATTCAAATTGGTTGTTTGAAAGTTCAGATATGGACAAAAATTATGATTATTGTAATTTCAGCCGCTAGTTTCTCATGGAAGTCTACAGATGAACTACATGCATTAAATATTATCCCCGACAAAATTTCCTATACCTCTGATATGTAAGTAATAGGCATTGTTCATCAACCTGAGCGAGCTCGATTTACTAGAAGACAGACCTCAGAGTTGCCAAGACTAGATCTTCATATGACAGATAATTATACATTTATTCAGATTTACAGTGAACTACTTCAGAGAATGTAATCATGCAGCGAATCGATTTGTTATTTCCCAGAATACTTTTGAACACTAAAACTACTTTTTCGCGTGATAGATACTCATGAAAATCAAGTGATCTCCCCTCCCTGCTGTTTTGAAAAACACATGACACCTTTCTCCCTATATAGAGAGAACCCTTCGGGGTTACCAAAACTCGACAATAATAATTGTATGTGATACCTTACTAAATATGACTGACTCGCAACACATAGTAGGATGATCCAACGTGTATTTGATGATTGAAGATTCTAATTACTGACGTGCGCTTTTATTGTGATTACGCAATTTAAGTAATCAGCAGGTTGTGATTGTATTTCTATTTGATTTTGAACCTCAGGTTCAGTGATTTTTGTGCGAAAACTCTTAATGCCGATACAACTCGCTACTGAGATGGACGATATTTTCTAAATCGGTGCAGAATCATTGAGGACACTGTGATGGCTATTCTCGCTTATGATACGCCCTCATCGGTGAACATCGATATAGTTTCTCACATTTGTTTATTAGCTAATTGTTGGTGTCCACGCTGTCCTTAAGTGAATGCGCCCTCTACGTTAAGTATAAACTTTTGCACGACGCCTGAAGTGACTTTTGGCAGGCTACGCCTATTTTCTCCAGAAAAGTATACCCTGGATGGAATGCTAAGTGTGAATGTGATATCAACATTACTATAAAGGTGTTCAAAGATCTGCAACGGACACTGTATGACAACCTTTGAGCATTTGATCTTTTTGTTTGACAAGTGAACAGCAACGAGTGGTAACTGCTGAACATACGTGTTACTTGTTCTCAGCGTACCAGGTTTTGAATAAATTTTTGCACTTTTTAATCAATATCATGTATTTTATAATACTTAGACATATTGAGCGCAGAAGTAGGCACGTTTGATTGATGAATATTAAGTTTTTTTTGTCAACAACATAAATTGGCACTATTACTCTGTTCTGGTAAGTTTTAATTTCATGGAATAATTGTTCGTAGTGTCAGTGTCATTTGTCCAGTCCCTACACTTGTCTTGGTATACCCTATCCGCAACGCAACCGTATTTGCCTTAAATTCCATTGTGTTCGGGAGTCATTTGAAAAAATCTAAATGTTTTTTTATTCTATCGCGCCCCTCCCCCATATGTACTAGTGTGTGCATTGTATCAAAAGCGATGGCGAGGGAGTAAAGAAATTTCTGTCATCTTAAGCGGGGGTCATCAATTTTTGGTTGCAATGGGAAAGGGGTTTCACTTATTTTGACTGATGCACAGGAAGAGTTTGCCGGCCATAATAACTGAGCGCTCCTTAACCCAACAGTAGCATTTCCTCGGTCGGTCTCATTAAGGAGAAATTGAACCAGTAATGAGTGAAATCTTTGTCTTATGACCGTTTCTGAATCAATATTCATGTTTATTAGAGATTATAAACGGCAAGAGAGGGTATTTGGTTGCGAATACCAGACCTCCGGGATAAAAATTAGCATATTTGGCGGGAAATAATCATCGACCGAAGAGAGGTGATTGTTTCACCCAAATATGGTAATTTTCATCCCAGAGGTCTTATATCCGCAACCGAATGCCCTCGCTTGCCGTTTATAAACTCATTATAATATGCTAAAGTTAAAAACAAGTGGACAATGTCGTTATTTAGGGCCAAAGGTGAAACGAGAGTTCAGGAAGGTCCAACCTCACACAAACTCTAAAAAGAATGATTCAGAACGCGCCGCGCGTGCACAGTTGATTCCATAAAATACGGTAACGCAACGCATCGATATCGCTATTAGACATCGAACTTGAAAAATTTTACTCAAACAACACGCTCAAAAACTTTTAAAAATTATGTTGTTGTTACATTGCCTTCGCTGCTTACGCGAACTCTTCATTTGTTGGTTCGTCAAGCTGCACTAGACTAAAATTTAACAATCAAAATCAATCTAAAGCCATAGCATTATTCGAGATTGTGGTGCGTTGAGCTCTCAAGCTGGCGTTCGAAATTTGCACGACTAAGTTACGTACATTAGTTGTACAGGTCTCCAAGATGAATTAAGACGCATGATCTGCCTAGTTCGCGGACGACTTATCAGGTACCTGCACTAGTCCTACACTGCGGTATAATCAAACCTCGAAGTAAACTGTAAAAAGATATGAAATAAAGAAAATACAACATTTTAACTCAACTCACTTATAAAATACTGTTAGATTTTGTTAGGAAGAAATATATATATATATATATATATATATATATATATATATATATATATATATTCATTCCTCTCTCTATACAATTTCCATCTGTTCTACGTCGTAAATAAGCATTGTTGAGTAAGTTATTTCTTTTACATTTTGCGCCTCGAAAGAATGCGCAATTTTATTTGCAGGCCAGACAAGTCCGTTTCAAACCTTTGTGGTAAGGCTACGTATCGGAATGTCGGAACGTAGCATAAGCCCACGGTTTAAACTACAATTTCACAAACTACAGTCCACTTAACGCCTGTGGTATTGGACTATCGCTTGTCGATATGCTCGGTCGTGGGTTGAATTTGTTATTAACTCCACTGAATATCACACTCATTTGCTATTGTTGATCGTCGTTGGTGACCCATTTATGGTAATTTGACACCGAATCTAGTTCACACTCTTCGTCGCCATGTTTCCGTACGCTGAAGTAATATTGCAAGATTCTACGTCGTGGGTCAAGTTCAACCGGTGGAAATACTCTCGATTCTACGAGTTTCCGTTGTTCTTGTCCGATGCCAGTTGTTGAAAACTCTCAAAATCAAGCTTTTTTGGGGGATTCTATCGTGCCCCTACTCCTGACGTGTTTGTGTGTGCGGTGTTACTCAAGCAATAGGGAGAGTGTTATGAAATTTTTGTCATCTTAAAAGGGCCGGGGTCATCAATTATTTGGTGCAATTGGTGGCGGTGGGGTAGCTTATTTTGACTGATACACAGGAAGAATTTGCCGGCCCACTCCCGACCATAATAACTGAGCGCTCCCTATCCAAACAATGGAATTTTCTTGGTCAGTTTCATTGAAGAGAAACTGAACCAGAATCATGAGTGAAATCTTTGTTTTATAACCTTTTCTGAAGCCATATTGATGTTTATAAACGATATCGAGTGACAATTTGCTTGTAGAGAAATTTCAATTACTTTGCTGATTAACCGAAGCACAGCAGAATGGCTCTCAATGATGCAATCGTACTTTATTTTCACTTTCACTTCAGTTAACCAGAACCCGAGTGAAATACCAACGTCGGAGAAGAGCTCAACGATTAACAGACCATTAATATCGTCTCCCTGTTTGCTGTTTGTCGAAACTGACATAACCTGGTTCTGTGCACTGGACTAATAATTGCACAAATCACCATGGAACCACGGTACTTAGTTGTTTACATTCTAGTCGACTTATCACAATAAGGGTCTTCTGACTCACAGGTCAGACGACTGAATAAGGTCAAAATGAAAATATGATGGTAAAATGGGCTCGAAAAGGGGATGTCGGGTAGGGAAAAGAAATACAGCTCATAGTATTCTACTGTATTTTCATTCACATATTCTGACATGTCTTTGTCGGGTTGAGAAAAATATTGGCATTGTTTTGTTGCTGGATTGCGTCGACCAATAAGAGATGCGTCACAAAACCAATGACGTGCGTCGATAGTTTCGAATCATGTGCATGTTAAAGGAGTTTGAGTACAAAAGACGTCAATGGTTCAACAGAGAAAACATAAGGGAAACGTTTTAGTTTGCGTCCGTAAGTCTTGGCAAATCACACAGGAATAAATACATTGTGTTCATAGACTCACCTTTACCTATGACATTGCGTCTATTTCTGTCGGCTCCAACAAAGCAAAACAAGGACTGGTGATCCACGTAAAGAATGGAATGCTGTTCAATTCAAAATGCTGACTATATTTATCAATTAAACCAGTAAAATTCAAACTGAATGCTAGCCTCTTGCAGTCCTTTTCCCCTTACAGACAAAGAAAACAGGAGAACAGACTTACGCTATGCATTGCTATGCGGGGATTTCCATTGACTGCGCTATGCTATTTATATCAAGAGGCATTATGCAAATGAGAACGTACATTTTTTGTACCGGAGATGAATTAAGAAGCATGATCTGCCTCGTTCGCGGGCGTCTTTTCAGCCACCTGCAATGCGGTATAAACAAACCTGAAGGTAAACTAAAAAATTATGAAAATAAAGAAAATGCAACATTTAAACTCAAAATACTATTAGATTCCATTAAGAAAACGTGAATCGTCTTGTACCGCCTGTTTTTGCAGATAAATTCCTGCACTCTACTGTATGTGCATTTATCGTCTACATAAATTGTGTAGTCTATACCCACAATTAATAAGCATTCCCCTTTCGAATCAAATCTCATACTTTAATTTCAGTTGGAAATATTTTTTTATTAATCCAAGTAATGACTGATGCTGCCAAATACTTTCAACGACACGATATTTTCCTTTGATGAGAAAAAATAAATACCATAAATGTAATAACAACACCAACAATAATTGTAACAAGGCAGTATTGCTGAAGGCAATGAGTACTTGGGCCGAGATAGAGTAATTTTGAGGACAATATATACTACTATTCAAATATGGTCTTGAATTTCCTCCTGTCAATTAGGCATTTGATTTACTGGTTATTAAACGAAGCAATCGCATGACAACGGCAAAATATGTCTAGCAACTTTTGTGGAGTTTGAGGCAGGGGTTCTTTATTAATAGTGAAATTGCTTAAACTCCTTAAATATTCAAATTACAGCAAATTTCTTTCGTTCTCAAT
>LD343916.1:61040-92272 GCA_001465055.1 Ptychodera flava | reverse complement strand
CCTCATCATCTTTGGCAGCAGAAATACATTAAAGCTATTAAAAACACTTGAAAGAAAAGATTGAATGACTTACCCGCTGGTTCCTACAGCGTTTAAGAGATTCGTTGGTTCAAATTGCACAAAGGAAAAAGGAAAAGGTGTTAAGCATCGAATGAATGCAACAGAAAAATCTATATATGTGCAAATATTTAGATGGCAGTCTAAAGTCTGGAGAAACAAATTAATCAATAACAGACGCAAAAGATTCAGCTGAAGCTCGTCGCTGTCATCTTGATAAGTAGTCATAATTTGAACCATGCATGTCATTTGCATGGGAAAGAAGTGTAAGTTTTCAAAATATTGAAGAGTTTGTGCACATGGATATCTCATAGGCCTACAAATAACTCCAGACAGTAACTTTTATAGGCGTGATTACCGAGGATATGATACCTATGACTTCTATCGCTATCTGCATCAGTTTCACTTGTAACATAGAAAGATACAGGAATTTGGGTAAGAGATAGAGTACACAGCCGCTGTCTCCACAGAAAACCTGGTCGTAACAACATGTTATACTCCTTATCTCAATTTTCCACCTTTTTTCCAATATCTATCATTTAGAGAAAGAAATCAACAATACCGTTGCGGCAGCATACACCACGCATGTCACGAGGATAAAAATAATTTTTAGGTCCATGACGATAATCTGTAGACGAAACTGACAAGTGCATTAAGTATATGTATTGAGAAAGGACATACAATGAATCATTCTGCATAGACACTGAAGATGTAAGACGAGTATGTGTTTAATCGAAGTAGGAAACAAGGCTATCTCTAGGAATACGAAAATCTGCATTTTCATAAGACAACTGAGCATTTATGTACGGTATACGTAATTTCAATACGTTAAATTTGAATGAACAATTCATCAGCACACATTAGAAATCCCTATTGCAGCTTTGATAATAAACGATTTCTCTTGACACAATCGTGCAAAAGAGTGATTGATGATTGAAAATAACCAAAAATCTGATCAGGTTTTCTTTTATAACAAACAAATTCTGAGAATGCAATGTATACATATAACTACTGCGCCTTTATATTCATTTACGCAAATAAAGATGCTTCGCAAAATTTGTTTTCTGTTTTCGTTCTTTATAATATGTACAAAGAGCAGGTTGTATCATGATTGCTTTTAACAGCCTATGGTTGGAAGCGCGTTTTCTAACAATCTAGAGTCTTACATCGATGTTGCAAAAACAATCAACAAGATAGGTTTTCTTCGGTACAGGTTATATAGGTAGAACGGCTATTTGAAATCACTTCATCATGGATTCAATCACTACGTACAAGCATTGTATTCCTTTTGTTACTCACCGAGAGAAATTTTCACTGGAATCCTTCTTCGTCTGCACAAGTTGGTTTCTTGTTCCGATGATCAACAGTAGAAATCCATGAGAATATATAGGGGAAATATCATCGGGGGTATCGCCTTATAACCGTCGCTGCACATCATCACTCTGACATGGTATGTGCTTACAGAAGGTATGGAAATGGGCAGCAAATATTGCAGGGACACCCCCGAGTGAAGGGAAGAATGTAATAAAATAAGGGGGTTGATATTTGGGTACTTAAGACCACATGTTCTGTTCATTTGAAACATCATCAAAGAGCAGGTTCTCAGTTTTTGTCAAATGCAACAGATACTTTTATTTCAAAATGGATTTAATACAACGAAGTCACCCATTTAAATGACGAATTAATAATCCATATCTCAATGGATTACAGGTGTTACGTTTAAAAGATAACTAAACTAGAAAATGACACATTTTCTGAAATTATTCTGTGTTATATTCATCGACCATAAGAGAATATGTTTGGCGTTCGGAATAAAAGTTTACACATACACCCAATATTCTTCCTTCAAGCAAACTTGTGAACGTAAAAGTGCGAATTCAATTCATTACCAAACGGGCATACGAAAATTTTATCTTGGGTTAGCAGACAAAGAATAATAATCGGGCATTATTTTATCAAACACCAAGGAGGATCATTTTAAGGTGAACTAGGTGTGTAGATAAAATGAGTATGTTGGTTTTTACCCCTAATTTGTATGCTTGAATTGGTAAGAGTTTGCTTTAAACTTTCAATGACGAAAAAGCTAACAAAGGTTTAAGTCTTCCAGCGTCGAGGCGATTAAACCTTAAAATCTTAATAACATAACGTATATGCATGTAGCTCTATGTCATCGTTTAATGTAGCGTGCGAATACACCATCGTTATTTGAATTTGAAACGTCAGAAATGAGGAGATCGTTGGCGGATGAATGAATATACTTGGCTGTAACGGACAGACTAACATAGCCTGCAAGTTACAGTTGACAATTTACTAAAATATTCTATGATAACAGAACAGAAAGACAGATGGCTACAAAAAATACGACGCTGTAGCATATGAAAAATTAACCAGAAATATTGATACAGAAACATACTGTTCCACACTAGAGGTATTTTGCTAAATATGAACGAAATATTGGAAATGACTATGCGATATATGTCATGCAAGGTATCCCCTTACTCTGAGAACGTTGTCAAATGTAAAACAGTATCTGAAAGTTTATTGGGTCTCCCTTCATTGTTGAGCAAATACCAGCGACGTTTTTGGATATATCAGATGTCATGAACTTCCATTATAACCGAACAGATGGTGATACGACTTCTTTAAAGTGGCGTTATCAGTACCCCGATTTTCAATGGTTTTGCCACAGTTTTTGAAGAGATGAAGATGACTCCCTTCTGTTCCACATTACCAGAAATGGGCACGTTGGTTCCATTGACTATAACAGCCTGCGATACATTTTCTGTGTTAGTGTTGTCTTGTGTGACGGAGCGACATAACTGTTTTACATTCTACCAAAAATAGTTATCACAGTTACTTTCAATAGTAAGGTAAGCAGAGATTTGTAAAATACATTTCGGATGTTTCGATAATATGACAGCGAAAAGAACTTTAAAATTTTAAAGAATTTTAATGATTATGGACTAAAAATATTATTAGATGTCTTTCTTTTGGTCAATCCATCCACACAAAGGCTTCATGAGTATCAAGCTATAATTGCATCAGTTTCACTTTACCTCAATTGCGCCTCACAGGTACAGATTTCGAGCCCTTAAATTAAGTCGAGAAACAGATACAGGTTTTGATTCATTTACATCAAAAGTGTTTTTAATGAAGCATATGTCTACCACGTCCATTGTATTTATAATTTGATGATCAGTCCTAAGGTAAACACCAAATAAGAAGAAAAGTTACGTATGCGTCAAATTCTATACAGTTGATATCATTCCCAATAGACATGTTCAGCGACTGGTCTTTGAGAGATTAAACGAATAATTAATGTCACTGTAATCCGAAGAGTTTTCTTTGGAATAAAACTTTTATCGAAAAAAGCTGATATTTCGGCGACTTTCAACTTTCTATGTCCAAAAACAAATTTAGAAACAATCAATAATGATATCAGATGATGTCGATTTAACATTACCGTGTTGCGTATAAGCCAATTTGAACTTTAGCATAGTATTTGCAGTTTTCGAGAAGGAACGTTTCTCTTGTTGGACAATGGCATATTTTCAAATATGTATGTTGGTTTGTTCTTATGTTTGTCCATATTGTCTTTAAGGTGCATATGTAAATGAATGTAAAGGAACATCGTAGGTTAGTTCAACCCTTTCACAAGAATGGTTTGGCCCACCTATGATCATTAACGCTTATTGTTGAATAGCGCAATGACTATGGTGAACAAATTTAACCAATCTACAGAGTGTAGCAGGGTTATTTGTTACTCCTTATGGGTAATCTCCAATGTATTCTAACCTTCTGAGAAACTTTAAAAGGGTTACTTAGGCTGTTGAGCGGAGATGGAAAATCTATAGACTGGTTGTTCTGATTCACTTAAATTCATAAGGAGGAAGTGGCAAGATTTTTACAGTAAGGCCAAAGTAATTAAATTCTTTGTTTTGCGTCCACTCGAAATGGGAAAAGGTATGCCTCTAAGCGGCTGAAAAACACACACAGGAAAATAACACAATGTGATTTGATTGCAGCAAATAAAAAATTGAAACAAAATTTTAGTTCAGAAAAGCTAAGCGGTCATGTCCTAAAATTTCCTATTCAAATACACTGTGTGTGTTTTTAATGAAAACCTTAAAAACCTAAGCGGGTGGGGACGCATAACAAAGAATTTAATTACATTGGCCTTATTGAAGTATTGAAAAGCCATGGATATAGCCATGCGATAATAACATATTTGTAATTGCCAACTACTTTCATCCAGTAAGCCCGACGCCATACTTTCCAAATAAAATAATATATGAATAAAAAAATACTATGACCAGATCTAGAGTTAATCAATCTTCGTATGGTATTGCTACGAGAATACCAAAACTATATAACAACCTAAGTCTGACTATCGTTTTCAGCTTATGTAAGGGAATCACCATTTTCTTGTTCTATAAAACATTCTCTTTTGTCGTTTTAAGGAATATAGCCACCACATCTACAACAAAACAAATAGACTCTATCACAATCCGTAGCTTTACTTTCGGGTTCTGTTCTCTAACTTTAACATTAGTTCCGACCAACAACGCTGTGTCCTCAGCAAAAGTCTAGCGCTCAGCCAAACTGGACCAGCTCTGTAAGGTGAGCTATCCGTTGGAGGTTACAATCAGGAAGGGAAATTAATAACTTTTGCAAACAAGGAGAGGCTGTGACAATGTCTGCCTAACACAAAAATTCTAAAATAGTCAATACTTTCCCTTCTTTTCCCATGTATTTACCTCCACCTTGCCTTCCATTCATTATCAACGTTCTGAGCTAACATTGAGGGCGCACTTTCTGAACAGTACCGGTAAAAGCCACTCTCACATTGTCATTAAAAAGAGTGTTTCTTGCCAAACAATGATAAAATATTGATTGACGTATTATTTTACGTTTGCTACTGAACATCTACTCGAGTATTAGCTTTGGAGAATGAAAATAATCGTTGGTGAATTTCGTTGTGCGCTCCGATTCCTTTAAAAGAAAATTCAGTTTCTATAATTGAAAAGGAAATACCAGCTGAAAAATACCATGCAAGCAATCTTCACATTCTATCCTTCTGATAAAAACTATATATATATTTTCAGCCGTTGTCTATCTGCAACCATTGATAAGGAGACTGTCACCTCTTTCAGACAATTAAAATCGCCTCAAAATATATTGTCTCCTACACTTTCAAAGGTTTCCGCCAAAATAAAGATGCATTTGATCGTTGGCTAACTTCAGATTTTATTTCTGACAGGGTCGTACCCTCAAATTCGTTTTTTCCAAGTTCCTGACTGAACTATTATCGAAATGAAAATACGCTTGTACAACGACGTGCTTGCTTTAATGAAGATTTATTTCAAACCATCTTTTCACAACTTTTTAATGATAATATCTTAATTAGCCAAAATTAAACGACTGAGAATAAGATAATGATGCGTTCTCGCATTAAGTGTCGCGTGTTTCACGTGGCAAACGACCGGTGGAGTTCCTATTGCAGCGAATGGCAATGGGGGTCTGAAACAGAAAAGAAAGGGTTCAGATTAAAGCGCAAGGAATGGACATATGTGTGTCACTCATCAACTATTTTTGAAATTGACGCTGATAAAGTACTGTACAAATATTCTGAAGTCTTCAATGAAGTCTGGCGTCCAGGAAATTTGCAAATCAGTTTGTCGACCCAAGAAGCCATCGTAAAATCTACTCCTTACAATCTTTAAATAGCAATTTGTCAGATGTTTTGATATTTGCTGACTTTAATATGATTGTTTAGACATTGTTAGACTAGTAGTCTGAGCATATCTATGTGAAACTTGAAAACAATGACAGTTAGATAATCGAAATTCTCGTCTTCCGGCAAGAATTCTAATATTTAATAATGCAGAGGCTTCTTTTTATATCTGATATTGAATGTGTATGAACAGAATATGATACATAGAATTTACTCTATCCCAAATCTATATTGCTTATTACATTGAATAACATATATGACACATAATTGATTTGTGCATACCCGGGATTTCACAGACAATGCCCTTTGGTCGGAAGTCGCAGTATTCATCATCCCACTTACCGCCGTTACCAAACCTGAACCTGTGGGGATTAACAAGTTGATCCGGATAAGCTTTACTACAGAGAGACAGGCAGACAGTGCGAGACACCGGGACAGAGAGACACTGGTAAAGACACTATGAAAATCAGCTGTTTATCATACTATACGTTTCAACACACTGCACTTTAAAATGAACTACAGCAAAAATAGAAACGAAGGCGAAAATAGAAACAAATCGGTGATGAAGACGTATAAAACTATCGCTTTGAGCGAGAATTAATGACAGCCAGAATGGTTTTATAATAGATTTTTTTTTGTTTTAGTTTAGTCATTGAAAGTCTCACCAAAGTTGTACGCAATCTTGCCCTAGTGGGTCTTTCTTTTTGTTGTTGTTTGGTTCGCGTGGTGCCCAGTTGCGATAGTCGGAGTCACATAGAGCTCTTCCATCGCTCCAGGTGTGTTCACCCTCAACGGCGCTATCACCAAGGCCAATCCAGAAGCCGTATCTCAATATGCATGGGCTTACATCCAGTTTATTGTTAGTGATATGATCTCTAATTGCCTTATCGATCTCTGGAGTATGTAATGTTGCAAGGCGACCAGTGGGTCCACCTGGCAATACTGAACGGGTGGTGCATAACTCGGCTGCTTTCTGTTGGTATGGGCGGTCAGCTCTGCCTTGTTGACAGTAGATTTCATACTTCATGCAATCGCAAGTCGCCTTTTCACAACTTTCAAGCTGAAGAGTGAAAGTGCCTGCAAATATCATAGGTGATGGCAGTTACCAGATACACTAGAAATATTGGAAGCGTCATGTTTGAGAAGTTATAAATATGAAACATAGAGTTTCTGAAACGCATACAATTATTGTATATACAGGGGAAGCAGATCCAATATATTCACTAGAACCGCTAATAAAAATTATTAAGAATATACAGCTTTCTACTTCTCGCCTGGTCACTGTTTGATAACAAAGTCAGGAAACTTCCGAACAACAGAAAACATTCGTGTACTGGGTTGATAAAAGTCAAGTGCTTTCGGAATGGCAGAAATATCAGTACCGTATTATGCGGAATGATTAGGTTTTCATCAGAAACTTGTCATGACATGTGAAGTGCAAGAAATTACAACATGAACTGAAGTAAAGATTTTGTAAGTCGTGCAAATTATATTGTATGATAAGTGACAAAAGAGCGGCTATCATACCAGATGGTCAATTTTAGCAAAGTTTCATTTGTAGAAAGATTATAGTTGAGGTACATCAGAACAAGCGGTAGAAGTGTGCTCAGACGATAATAGCGTGGCTCACAAAGCGCATGAACAGCGCGATGCCTTTGATTAAACCACTAAAAATCGAGTTAAAGGCAGTTAAAAATTTCATTTTCGACGGAATTTTTATTCGCAAAATAAAATTGGTTTACATTCAGTGTAATATAAATATATGTATCTGCAAATTACGCAACACATTTTATGTATAGAGTCTTTTATAAGTGGAATGTGTAAAATATAAGTACAGGCACCATTCAGCTAGCTAATAATGCTGTAAATTTTAAATTAAGATTAAAGAATGGCGTAGTAATATCATTGATGCTTCATTGGTGAAACTATAATGGACATTTCATCTTTAAACAGGACGACTTACTTGCAGGACCTTGCTACTCCGTCGTGAGAGAAAAAAGAGAAAAGACCCTGGTTAGTCGATTAACGTTTTTTTATTAATAAACACATGGTATAGTGTACTACTGTGACCTGTTAGTTCAATAAGATTGGGTGAACAGCTAAACCAGTTATCTTGAGCTTCATTTCTGCAATATGGACGTCAAAACACTACTCCCATGATATTATGACATGTAAACTCGACTCCGCGACTTTCTTTTACATTTCATGGAGTATGTCTCCATTACAAACTATCTCTGTCAACTATATAAAGTGTGTATCTTTGGTCATGTTGTATATGTAATATCACAACGGTGGCAAACGACATTAAAATACATTTAAATTTGAGAACTATCACTATAAAAAGGGGAAAAGCGTCGACACTACAGTTAACAAGAAAAATCCATGAGACATAATACTTTTGCAATGCATATCAAGTATACTCACAGCATAGCACGTCGCCACACAGGCAATGAAGAGGAGAGCAATTTTACAATTCATTTTATAAAATCTGAAGACAGATAGGAAAGGGCGGCGTCAATAATGTTTGTAAATATATAAATATGCGTGTTGTCATTTGCTTGATTTTGTGACTGACGAAGCACAGTATCAGCCAGGAAATGGGGTAGGCTGGCAAAATCGTCGGAACTTCGCTCGGTGTAAACCACAGACGCCGAGTAATGACGGCACTTACTAATCGATAAAGTTCAATATATGTTCACTGTCTTCGAATTCCGACTACTTAGTCATTGTGCGGGCAGAAGCACGATTGGGACATGTAATTTTGTATAGCTGACCAAATTGTCGAATAGGAGCGTGCGTAATCGAGCGAAGTTCCAACAATTTGCAGCTTGCTGGTTTTGATGTCGTCACAGACAGACAGAGAGACAGACAGTCAGTCACAGATACACACAAACATATATATATATACATATATATATATATATATATATATATATATATATATATATATATATATATATATATATATATATAAACACACACAAATTCATAAAATCAAAATTTCTCAGCTGGAAAGTATCGCGTGTCAGTGGTCGGACACATGAATATGAGATTTTTTCAAATCATTACGTAAACAATTATGCAATAAGTCAACGCTTCATTTGTCACGGTATTTACGCTGTCAGACGCTCTCTCAGTGTCTGGAAGTAGCTTTAAATAACGTATGCGAAGCAATGTTTAACATCGGTTGGAAAGTGTTATGATATGAGATGAAACCTGTTCCTTCAGGATATCGCAATCCAGACAGAAGTGTCCGAACACAAAAATCAGACGATGGTATAAAGGTGATTGTACTTTTCGAGGTAATAGTCTCTGATGCTGTCATCAAATATTCGTTTCGCCGTGGTTATGCTATCGAGAAAACTTGTTATCACATAGCATGACGTAATAGATAACTCTATGCATTCGATAAAATACACCTAACGTATCGATATTTTCACACCCTAGTACGGTACATGGTTTATTATTAGTTTCTGCAACGGATTAGTTCATAACATTGACGGCAAAAACATACTGAAATCATTGCACAACGTCATCGGAGGTCAATGATGGAAAAGTTTGCTAGAGAAAATGCAGCTGTAGACATCTACTCACAGTGGCAGGTAGTGTCTAGATCAGCTAATTTGCCTTGACATTGAGACTAAGACTAAGAATGACATTCTGAGTGCATTCATAAATACCATCTCCATGAGGATTGAATGTGATAGTTTGTTAACTATGTAAAAGAGCAAATTGTCTTTAAATTGGTAAGTGAACTTAAAATCTGTCTTATGCTCTATTGATCAACATCTATTAAGAGACTATTGTGCTTGTGTTGTCGTCCTGAGAATATCTGGCGTCTAAACATTGACAAACGATCATTGAAAAGAAGCCAAATTATAAATCAATCCACGCCCGCCAAAGGCAAATTAGTTTTGTCATCAACAAAAATATCGATATACAAAATTTGATTTATAGCTAATATGCCTTATATTGAGACATCGACAGACAGAGAGACAAACAGAAACCATTTAGGCCGTAGCTAATTTCTGAATGTTAGTATTTTGCAATATAAAAATATAATGTTAAGTCTACATAACATCAGCATTTAACAAACAATTAAAAGCAAGATGATTTCATCTGATCGATTAACCACGGAGTAGTAATGTCTTCAAGGTTTACGTTGACGTCTCACAAAGTTTCCATAAAATTATTGACTTTGTTCACGATCTAAAAATATAATACTTTGATATTCAGCTATGAATAAAAGATAGCATTTAAGTTGCATAAGGTATGAGTAAAGAATACCACTAATCTCATTTAGAATTGCTGAAAGGTGACGAAATCTAATATTGGAATTATCATAGTGCCCGCATCATTCTCCTCATTCATTTCACATTTACATTTAAGGTGGAGGTGCACGTTGCCTACCCAGTTTTTTTTTTTCCAAAGGAATACCATATTTTGAAAGGGCAGAGAATGTAAAGTTTATTATGGTAGAAATAGACTAATCGAAGGATGAAGGGGTGTATATAGGGGTAAAAAACCTGACTTGGGCTATTGATGATAAAAATGAATTTAAGTTATAACTTCAATATTTTACTTGAATCAAGAGCACATGTAGAAAAAATTACTATTTTATTTTGCATTATCTATCTATCGATTCTAAAATGGCACAGGTTGTAGGACTGACACCCCCAAAAACTCTAATTCTGTAAACATGAAAATCGTAAGGGGGTTCGAACTCACGAACTCCAACATCCACTTACCTAGCAAAGATGTCAGCGATCGAAGCAGCTCGAGTATTCCGCACTTCTAACAAGGTGGGCGGTTCAATAATAAAGGTCAATCATAACTTGCAGTTTTAACCCACGCTATCTACAGATCAATGTAAATTACGTATATATATGCTTGCTAATGTACGACGCCCTCAAACTCAGTCAGATGGCTATATCGATAGATACAGGCAACGTGCACCCTAAGCCTGACTTTTCCTACATAAGGTAGTTAAATGATGTTTCTTCTGTTCTGCTTGGCGCTTTGTGCTGTTTAGGTGTTTTGGATTGTATTCATCCCAATAACTATAAACCTCCCTGAAATTTTAATGAATATTTCAATGTTGTAAATTTATAAAGCTTACGGTCGATCCGTAGAAATCATCATGCTCCCCCTCCGCGCCACGAACCGAATCACACTCAGTTGCATTTAAACCCCCTTGTAGATGAACTGCCGTGCTAATCATCAACGTCCTCACTGTAGATTGAGACCAGCTTGACATCCAGGTTGTACTGCACAAGACACGCAGAATCTTGCGACTGATTGGTCGTATGGTTTGTCACAGTATGGCTGTTGACTGTAGGCTTTGTATGCAGTGCACGTACAGTTTTCATCGTCAGAAATAGATGAACTGTCAAATCAACTGAAATTTCCCATAAACCGAAATCGAAAAGGAGAACAATTTTAAGGGACTGATATTTAGTGGCCGAATGATTGTTTTTGTTTCAGTTTTGTGAAAGAATGACAAGCAGCATGATAGTTGATTTTTTTAATAAATAGTTTATGTGAGTTAGCTTAATTGGAAAGATGGAAGAAATGAAAAACACTTGGTCTAACCGAAAAAATTTAAAAATCAGCTTGAAGACTACCCTAGAAATACAGTGGCAGCAACCGATTATGAACAGGAAGGAAATGGAAAACAAACCGTCCAGCAACTTAAATGAAGAATTAAACAAATGAATTTTACAGAAAGTTGACTATTAAAGTCTCAATTTTAATCAATATCTTTCAAAATGTAAATGCTGGGTGAATAAGTCGGAGAATGTCACGTTTCTGTTATGAGCTGACAGAATAGGTTAAATGTAAATCACTATATGAAAACGCGTTTAAAGCCACCAACTCTGCCCAACTCTCATCCCAAATACGAACTAAAACATTGCAATGTCATTGTAAAACAATCCTGAAAATAGCCCCTCTGTACATAATGATTACTGAATGTAAAAATATCATTCCGAAAGTTTTTCAAAGCTTGAATTTCACTGTTAAACAAATGCCAGTAACTGTGTTGAAATTATCAAACATCAAATTTCCTGGGGAACGAACATATGGCTGTAAAACCTATACTGTTATTACTACGGGTACCACTATTTCAGTGGCCTTGTTTTAGTTTTAAATTAGGTTAAGAAGGTCCTTGACCATGTTGACACAGTACGAGGTATGGGTTAAGTGGCTCAATTGTCAGTAACAGAAGTGCACGTGTTCTGTGTTGTCCTGTTTCATAGCGTGACATGATCGATTAACTAGTTGTGTGTCTGTGTGTGTGTGTGTCTGTCTGTCTATGTGCGCGCGCGCGTGCATGCGTTTGTTTTGGGGAGGTTGACAAAAATACATCCTTATTAGCATCAAGTTGAACACTGGACTTGTTAATTTCATTGTGAAAGCTTAGGTTGCGTAGCGTTACATTATCTGTACTATTTGTAAGTAGTTGCAAATTACATACTAACCATTTCAAACGCAGGGCTATTTCAACAACAGGCTAACAGGCTAAGCCATGAACATGAAGAATATATTCGCGTCCGGTTGTACTTGCATTAGCTTTTGTGTACATTTAACGTTCCACAAATGGCATTTTCAAGGTGTATCACGGTAAATGACCAACAGCAGCATAAGTCTTGTGACCTTGTTATTTTGTCTTCATTATCGATGAATTCATAAAAAATTCGTTGTGATGAAAGGCGAAAACATGTATTACCACAATTAAACAACTGTCGCATTTTAAATGTAGTTCGATTGCTAGGCTCCTACCTATTCCGTCAAACTAAACACCTTTTAGCGAGTTTTTCCTCGTAATGTATTGCTAACGTCGCTCAGAAAGGTGCGTTTCCACATGTGTCGTGCACAGCGTACAGAGTTGATAACAGTTTTTTCTTCATGATTTCTTGATTGCTTATAGGTGAAGTGTTACTGGCATTCTTGCATTGACTAGAAATTGACACTTTGGTTTATTTAATATTTGACTGCTTAAATATTTCTATTTTATTTTTTCGATTTTCCCCACTTGTAGGTCGGTGTAATATAAACAAAATTGTGTGTTCAAATGTCACTCAAATATTAATCATTTTTTCGTATTAGTCAGATCCCAACCAGCAAATGTGACGAACGATACTAATTTACAGCCATTGTTTATTCACAGTTTTATAATTAATCCCATTTTTTCGATATCCATGTACAGAGACTTGAAATATAAATATTCTATTATTGTGTTTAAATGACTTATTTCAAACATATATGTTATTGTATGTACAAATCTCTTTACTTTGATTGTCTTGATATTTGAAGGATCTTGTCAAATTCAGACATCCCGGCTCCTGAGGCAGTCCGGGTCACGCCCAAATACTTCGGTAGGGAACTACTCAAGCCCGCACAAGCTATTAAATATTCCAAAATATGCAGCATATTCATGAGGCCCGCATCATTTATAAATTGCAATCGAATCGAGTAACGTCAAGTGTACATGATTATAATGGACATTCACTTTGACGTCAACTCTACTATCATTGCGTAACACCTTCGCTTGGTACCTTTCGCGCCTTCTGACCAATTAGTCCAGGAAATCGTAGGCAAGGCCATAAAATGATAATGACATTGGCGTAGCAGTGTGAAAGGGTTTTGAACATTATGATATCCACATGCACAGTGGATGATATGACGAGTTAGCATTTCCATTGTATATAAATAAACATCGGAGTTGCCTTAGCGACCACAAGCAGGGAAAGGACAAACCCTGGTGTTACATCCACGTATAAGAAATAAACGGAGTTATCTTTGAAGAGTTTTGAACCTCTACACTGTTTCTGTATCCCGACGTCATCGACCTAGCTATTCCCCAATGAGAGTATCCGAACACAGACAGCAACCTCTTCAAGTTAAAAAATTGGACACCGAATGAAGGGAAGGGACAACAACAGTGTATAACATCAATGTATGAGATACGAACGGTGCTATCTTTGAAGACTTTGAACAACCATTTTGTTAGCCTTTTGTATCCCGATATCCTCTCGCTATAGCTATTCGCCGAAGAGAGACGGTGAGCGTTGCTAGAATCTTCCCATATCTTAACATAGAATGGCCCGTTTTCACTAATATAGGTACAGGTACTGACAGGTACTCGGAATGACACAATATTTGTCTCCTCTTTTAGATTTTGGTTGGTTTGAAATTTTATCTGATCTTCTACTCTTTCAGCTGCGTTTCATTTTCCTGTGTAAACCTTTAACCAGCATGATTTGGCCTATATCAAAGAACTGTTATTCTTTACTAGTTTACGCTGGATCGGGGATGAATAGCTTAATGACTGTACTCAAACATAAAAAATCACTATAAAGTGTGTTGGCAGTAGAAATATGAGCAAGGCGCTCTGTTACCACTTATCGGGCAATCGCCAAGTTCGAAGTAATCGCCATCCTTAATTAAATCCATTACGGAATATCATCGGACTGTTGAGATGGGAGAAGAATACACATATGATTAGTCCTTCCATAGGGATGTCGTCAGAGGGATAGATATGGCATGGATGATCTGAAAAATTGAAGCATTCCTAGACCATAGATATACCTACACAGTGATGACAACACGTTTGTGATCATGACTAAGATTTTGACTATATTTTAACGATTACGGTAAACATAACTCTTACTTTACTAAATGGAGTCAACAGTTACTCTCTTTCCCTGTTAAAATACTGCCGTCTGCAATATTCCCGACACCTTACATTCCAAAAATTAACTAACAGGAAAAGCAAAGATTCTGTGATCAGATTTTATTTACTTTAATTAAGTTACTGCTACGAGAATTCCAAAACTATAATTACGACAAGTAAAGCACATTAACATGATTTCATTTGGCATGTCTTAAATGAGCGAAGAGTATACACCAGTGAATTTGTCTATGGGCGGTATGAATGGCAATATGGATCTGAAATAAACAAAAAGGAAACAACGTCAGAAAAAGTCTACAAGAACTGTGTGATTTGAAACATATGCTACGTTTCATGTAAACAAGGCAATAGTTACAGAAAAGAAATTAAAGAGCGTTTTTTCGCTATGATGCTTGTAATAACCTAAGCCATAAAATCCAAACAATCCGTACTACACTAATCGTATGTAATTTGTTTCTTTTGTTCAGTGTTGATTTATTTTCATGTAAGATATGGATCATTTACTTTTCGGTCTCTTTATACAAGACAATCTACTAACACTCAGAGAGGTGCGCAGCCCAGTAATTTGGACGACGCATAGCCGTATGTGTTTCCCGCCTTTTTCTATTTCCGTTCGTTATTACCATATCATTTATCATATATTTTCTTTTCTACATACTAAAATTCGCTTAATTATTATCAAAATGTTGTTTTGTGCTTGAAGGGTATGATGACACTAATTGAGTTGTATTTTTTTTAGAAATTTCACTTTTCGAAAGAGAATCCATCGCACTATTTTGTTATTGAATCCAGGTGTTATAGGGTTTCAAATTTTTTGTAAAAATTTACAAATTTAATAAGTTTTGACCTTGAATATTTCGCAAGAATGCTGACTTTGCTCCTCTATAGTGGCTAAACATGATAACCATCCTTTCGAAAGTTCAAGCGTTCCAAATAATTTTAGACGTAAATCTCGTTTACCGATGTTCAAACTAGTTGATTCCATAGTTTATATCTACAAATATCTCACATAATACTAAACCCGCTCTCAAAATTTGATAGTAGTATAAATAAATATATAAAGACCAAAGCATATCTGTAATCAGCGTTGAACACTAAACTCAGAATATAAACTTGCTGATTTATACAAAGCGCAAGTGTTGTTGTTGTTTTCATCTTATGCATCGATCTTCGAATTCCCTCTTTTAAACGGAAAATTTTATTGAACAAACATTCCATTGTTTTAACTCTTCACAGATTCTGAATAATTCGTCGATTTGGCGTTATTCGTCGATTTGGCGTTATGAACACAGCGGCTTCAACATATATTTTTTACATATTTCTGTTAAGAGTACAAAACTTGTGTTTTCCGATGTAGATTTATTGATTAGGTCTTACGAAGAAGCTTTCCAATCACTGTACGGTCAAAGAGTGTGTCGACATGCCACACATTACCCCATATCATCCAGATAGCGCTGGACAAATGATAGAATAGGTAGAATAGAATCAACGCCAGTTAAAGTAATAATCTGAATTTGGTTCCACATAGTAATCGCTTTTGGAAGAAAAGAGTTAAACAATTATATTCACTGTAACAATAAGTGTATCATATATTATGTTTTATTAGCCTCAGGGGCTACTTTGAATAGGCCGTGTGTCACAGACTCGAAATAAAGAAAACGTTGACCAAAATCGATTTCACAAATTTCGTCAGTGGTTTCTCACTTTTGGATGAAAGCGCCGTTTTATGTAATAACCTGTGATGATACAAGAGAATCAACCCTTACCTTGTACTTCACAGACAATACCCTTGGGTCGGACGTCGCAGTATTCATCGTCCAACAAGCCGTTGTGACCGAATCTGAACCTGTTGGTGTTAGCAAATATAGAATAAATTATTATACCCCATGTTTATACCACAGATTCTTATCTATGTACCAAAGGGTAAAACAAGCACACAAAATGTATCAAAGCAAAGTTTCACAATCTGTGTTGATTTCTCTTTAAAGGTAAACAAACCACTAAATATTGCTACGACAATGTTGTTTGTTCGTCTGCTTTTGTGTGTGTGGTGTTTTGTTTGTTTTTTTGATTTTTTGTTGTTGTTTTTGTCATACAAGTCAGCTTGCGCCTCGAATACGAAAGTCATAGGCTCTTGCTCGAAGTCTAGCAAATTTGAAACCATTCAAGACTAAAATTAGGGGAGGGAACACCGTGCAAATTTCTGTACTAGAGAAACAAATTACTCAATATTAACCGATATTTGAGATTCAAAATGACCTCCGCTATCACTGTGTTATCTCTAAAGGGGAAAATAAATTTCCCCACAAAACAACGCCAAAAAAACACTCTTTTTACTCAATTAGATCAAAACGGGCCTCTACACGCGGAAGGCAAAAAGAATGTTGTAAACCTTTCAAAGTGTGAATGCCTAGTATCCCCTAGACGCATTCTACCCTAAGGATAAGTTAGAGCAAAATAAGCAAAAACACTCGGTACACCGGACAAGCACTCTTGTTATTAGCCGTCCGAGCATTCCTTGTTATTCTGATTTTAATTGGTTTTTGAGTCGATAAAAATGTTTCATTTTCCGCTATATCTAACATAAATATCGAAAAATATATAAAACCCACAATTAGCGCTAACCTTTAATGTTCAAAGGGACGAAAACTGAAATCCTTTAAATAATTTCAAATAAGACTAAGTTACCAAAACCGGCATTAATCTATAAAAATTGTGTGAGCGGTTTCCAATTGCAAAGACAGAAGTCTTGTGTATTTGCAAACTGATGAATTTCAAGTTACCTTAAAGATCACGAAAAATAACGAACGCCAAACGATCAATAAATGATCAATAAACGACACTCATACTGATTTTTAAAATTATTTTTAAAGTACAAGCAAGAATTCTTCTCGTAGATGTGCAAAGGGTAACGAGGAAAAGTACCAATCTGCGAGGTGAGATCCGACCCTCTCTCTAGACGGAAAATTAGCCAACAAAATAACAAAATTAAACATTCAGAAACGGATCATTTAAAATCTTAGCATTTTTCATGTATTGTACTTACCACATCTGTACACAATTCTGCCCCTTTTTAGTCCTCTTCGTATTGTTGTTTGGTTCACCCGGTGCCCAGTCTCTGTGGTCTCCGACACACAGACTCTTCCCGTCCGCCCAGATGAACTCGCCCTCCGATGCTGCGTCACTGAGTCCGATCCAGAAGCCATAATATTTAACGCAAGAACGGGCATTCAACTTCTTAGACATAATAGTGTCCCTGACTTCTTTCGCGATGAGAGGGTCACGTAACACGGCAAGCCGACCTCTTGGTCCGCCAGGCAGGACTGAGAGAGACCTGCACAGAGCAGCCGCCTTCAGATAATAAGGGCGGTTTTGTCGGTTTTGTTCACAGTAGATAACGTACTTGGTGCACATGCAGTTTACGTTCTTACCTTCACTGTCGATACTTACTTCATTTACCACTGTGAAAGAGGCTATGAACAGAAGCAATAAACCATGCTATGAATTATAGATAGATAGATAGATAGATAGATAGATAGATAGATAGATACATACATACATACATACATACATACATACATACATACATACATACACACATACATACATACATACATACATACATACATACATACATACATACATACATACATACATACATACATACATACATAGGAAAATTACACTGTTATTACTTTACCTCCTTCGCGTGGTAAGCGATGATTCTAAATCGTAAAGAAATATAAATTAAAACAGCATTAATAATAAAGCTTTAGAATTAAAAATTTACACAGAGAAATGATTTCCTTCATAGATAACTGAAACGTAAACTGTGTCTTTTGTAAGTATCTATAAGACATATTAATTTTGACGAGGCCGAAGTTAATTACGCTGTGCTTTTGATCTCGTCCGTAAGAGACCTGTTTGATTTCACTTGTCTGTGGTGGTTACATTCTTTGCCTGTGAGCATCCAGAAGTACTACAATGACGTATCAATGTTACAAAGTACGGCGTATTTCGCATCCGTAGGTGACCAAAAAGATACATGCTTAAGATTGCATGCTCCTCGAAAGTGAAAGACAGAAACTTTTTCTCAAACATTCCTCAATACAGATGTCAGCGTTTCTGATACGATATCAATACCGAACAAAATCGAGGGTCAACGTGCAGAGTTTAGAAGCGAATGGCATTTACTGGCGTTTGAATTTCAAAGTGATCGTTGTTACAGCGAAAAACTAAAACGATAAAAACGATTCTTACTCAAAGAGCTTTAAAATGAGCCTCAACAAATTGTAAATCAGAAAAAACCGTAACAGTTTGGATGGTAAAAGTTTGGAAGTCCGAATACCCGTCCCCAGGGACATTCTATTTAAAATTGGTATTGGGAATATACTCAGAAATGCTTTTGACATTGCTCATCTTTACCAAGAAACACAAAGTAGGCCACTTTTTAGGCTTTTCATAAATTTTGAACTTGAAAAGAACGTAGAGCCACACGTAAAATTTTAATTTGACCACTTAATTGAAAAAAACTTCAGGAGTCTGGTGGTTATATCTCGTCGTGTCGTTAACGCGTATGAAGGGAGTATCTTTTAATCATAGTAAGTTAACTCAGTATGGCATTTGTCCGTTTAGCTGCGGTTCAAGGCTTTAGTATATCAATTCTTATTTTGAAAATTATTGAAGTTCAAACACACAAAAAAAAATTAACAGCTTGAAAATCGCAGCAAAATGGATGTCGTTTGATATATTTTTGATAACCTTATGCGTCGATAAATAACTTGTTGATTATCGCGTGCACTTGTACCGTGGTTTTTACATTCACCGTTTCTTTTGCTTCACGTATAGGGAGCGTGCATATGGAAATATCGCATACTTAAAGCATCTGCTGTCGATGAAAAAAACAGGGTCATCGCAGCATGAAGGCTGAGAAAATATGTGGCTAAAGCTAGCATGGCATGTACGGAACACTCTGATTTCTTAAATGAAGTGACAA
This sequence comes from Ptychodera flava, assembly GCA_001465055.1. Classification (NCBI taxonomy): domain Eukaryota; kingdom Metazoa; phylum Hemichordata; class Enteropneusta; family Ptychoderidae; genus Ptychodera; species Ptychodera flava. Next base: position 72,793 of record LD343916.1, on the reverse strand, counting down.
GGAAGTAGAATGCGCCTCAGGGACAAAAATTCAGACTCTAAAACTTGTACAATATTCCCTTTGGCCTACCGTTTGAAAGACTCACTTCAAAGCTAATTGAGTAAATTAGTTTTTACTGGTTTAGTTCTGTGAAAGTCATTTTTATAGAATTTCACAGAATTTTAGTTTCCCCGCAGACATAACACAAGGATTATGTAAATGTTGGCTATTTTGTATCTCTAGTACCAATTGGGAGTCCTAATTTTTATCATTGAATTTAAAAGGTTGAAATTTTGTTTCAGGAATGTTTGAGCGAAAATTTAAAGCTTTTATTTTCGAAGTATATTAGGTTAAAACGGGTAAACTTACAGCAGAACACGTCGCCAAGAAGGCAATGAAGACGACAGCGAGTTTGCAAATCATATTTTGACGAGACTGAAAAAGACTGAGAAATAAAGATTTTTTGTATAGTTTTGTACACTTCCGAAGCCTTGAGTATTGCTAACCAATATCTGTAGCTGTTGGTGTGTTAGTGTCAATCTTTCTATAAGAAACAACAGTATTGAACATATACGATGTCTTTTGATGGGTTCAACAGCAAGACATTGTTGTGGTTGTATGGTTACTGACAGCAAGATATTTGACTTTCGAAGTTGTGTCTTTACTGTCTATTCATATTTACAATTTATATCGAATTCCAGTATGACTCAAGGAAATCCTTTTAAAACATTGGCCATGAACGGTAGACTCAATTTTAACACCAACACGATTGGATATTCATTTGGGATAATTGGATATTCATATTTTTCAAATTTCTCAAGAGTGTTAGGTGCACTATAGCTGAATGTTGCAATATTACAAATTACTCATAAAACAAGTGTGTAACTTTAAAAGAAAAGCAGGTGAGATTACATTTGCAGATTAAATCGGCATTACTTCACCATCCAATTATCCCAAATTAGTTCCAATCGTGTTCACCTAAGAATTGTTCAAATATGACAACAGTGAGCAATTGCAAAAAACAACTGTGAACAATTGTAATAATCGCAATTCGTTTTCAGACATGCTTAATTTAAAGTCGGCAGTCAAGAATTCACAAAGCAATTACTCGCTACATAAGGAAATCACTGAAATGATGATTTTGCAAGTTAACCTAAATAATTTTGCGAGATTGAGTTGACGTATAAAAGACCTGGAAGGACAAGGTGTTCGCATCGTGTGATTTCTCTGGTTTTTTCAGTATGGCAACGAAAGCGCCGGTTCTCCTCGGATAAGTTTAACAAAGATTACATTAGGTTCAAAACTTGATTCACCAACGACTTCGAATTGCAAACATCTATAAATACTCATTAAAATTTCATCGATTTCGCGATATCCAGGCATATTTACACGGTTAGTTATAGCATATCCGTATAAGAAAACAATCTTCAGGTTTGTTACAGAACTGTAGTGTAATCAAGGGAAGTGATACACGCGAAGAAGGCTTCCAGTCAAATTATTCTCTCCCCAATTGAAGAGGAAATCGCACAAGATTCAATTCTTGAAGTTTTCTGACATACGTTAATATCAATATCGTGGGTAGCATTCAGCACTGGCTTGGTCAATGAGACAGTCCGCTGCGTGGGCGATGTTCATGAAATGATCACTCACCTGTTACGCTTACTGGTCCTTTTTCTCTGCAAAAGACGGCTTGGGTTACTTCGATCAAAACTGACATTGTGGGGGTTAATATAAGAATACGCTTTCCGGGGGTGTCACTATTGTAAATATTATCACTAACTAGTCATAGCAGAAAGAATTGGGCGTATGAAAAATAGATCACCTACATGCATATATCACACGCTTGTTGAGTATAGTACATGTATGGCATAAAGGTTGCGTACCCTGTGTTCAGAAAACTAAACACTCAGAAACATCTGTCTATATACATTCCGTGCACTCTGTAAATTAAAAGTGAATGGGAAAAATTAGTGCAAGTCAAACGTCATCATTTTGAGAAGTTTCCTTTTGTACATAAAAATCTTCAAAAGAAATGCCCTTAGCATGATTTTCATATACATTACGGATAAAATGCATTTCAAAGAAACCGCATTCCATAACGATTTCTTAATTGTCACAGACAATTAAGTTTTGATTGATGAACGAAGTAATAGCAGGAACCAATTAGTAAATAATGGTCACTGTAAACAAAAAATAGTTATCTCGAATAGAGTGCATGTTACTTTAAGGATCCGAAAATTTTCGAATTCTAGCACAAGTTCCTAAAACCTACTTTTAATTGGCAAACAGACCTGTCGTCATACACATAAAAAGTTCAGTGCTTTCTTTTCAAATATCCATGCTCCTATTTTTTACAAACAGTCTGGCCAGCGCCTAAATATTTCAAACACTGACAATAATCGGCGACAAACGTTTAGTTTGAAGGTTTTCTTTCTCGACAGTGGCAGGATGAGTGAAGAAGAACAAATGACCACTAGTAGACAAAGATAAATCTACACAATGCCTGACAGCGAATACCGTTGTACACCATCATAGAGACAAAAGGACAGAAAATTAGGCGGGAAAAAAAGGAAAGTAAACATATTACGGGTGAACATACACTTACCAAAGATGCAATAAATTTGGCAATCTTGCATGAATAGAATCGAGAACGTACTTAAAGTGAGGCGACATAATTTGCGTTTTTGAATGCTTTGAGCAGACAGCCTGGCTTTTCCGAAGTATAAATAAAGCTTTCTCAATATATATTTAAATGTTCCTTTAGTTTGAAATAGAAAATTTTCGTTTTGCAAGTTTCGTAGTTTTATCAAAAATTATTGAAACCACTGAGTGGGCAAAAACTTTCATTCCCTCTTTCTATGAGCGTGAGAATTGAACACATTGTGAACTGACATTGTTTTGTTACTATTGATGCCACAACTCACCTAATTTTTAAAGATTTTCAATGATCAATTTGTGATTCAAAAATTAAGAAGGGACTGTTTTACTCTCTCCATCCCTTACAGAAGTAGCTTATACCATGTTAAGTAGTTGAGAGACATTCTGTTTTATAAGTATTTTACGGAGTACGCAGTATGAAATGCAGTTAAGAGCATTGTGATTAAAGCTGTATTATGGGTTCGTATTGATCAGTGTGACATAGTCCATAACCGATGATATCTTACTTTACAGCAACGGCGCACCAAAATATCAACGTTGAAGATTCTAACGCGAAATATATAAATGGCGACTTCTCAGGTCTTGTAAATTTGCTCATCAACCTAGTTGGGGGTATCTCCTACATTCTGGAATGGCATGGGTTAGAATAATGAGCAAGTCAAACATTAAGGTAGCTTTTCACCTTTATCGGGTATTTTGTGTTGAACACACGAATTTTTTTCCTGAAAAGTATCCATGTAATATTAATATTCAAGTATGAGTAATATCGATATCTTCGTCTGAATGTTTCTGTTCCTTGCTGAGATTTTGTAATGACAATTAACATGAGGAACAGATATATTTTTTGCGTTTTGATACTACCGTTAAGTCTTGATTGACAACTTGAATGGATTAACTTAAGCGGCAGTATCATAGTACTGTCGCATGCATGCACTCGGACAGCGTTGGCACCTACCGTTCACTGCGTACGTCATATGGCACGTAATCAAGACCAAAATTCAAACTCCAATTTTGGATTCATATATCGCATTTTTGAATTCATATATCGCATTTTTAACTTTTGAACTCCCATTCTGCATTCATATATAGCATTTTGTAATCGTATATCGGATATTCAACTTTCAAACTCTCATTTGTGACTAACTCCTATTTTTAGTATCATTTTCAACTTTCGTACCCACAATTTTCGGACTCCCACCACCGACGTTTTTTTTAAACGGTCTCCAGTTTTTGTGTAGGCATCTCTAAGTTGCTTTACTGTAGTTAGCCACGTTTTTCCTTCTTGGCCATTCTACGTCAGAACCCGTCATCGATATATCCAATGACGTTATCGTATTCTCGAGTTATTCCTATGATGCTCTAGAGGGTCCACGAAATGTGAAGCGTCGCAGTGCCGTTTATCCCCGGCTGATTTTATCCCCGTGCATGCTTTGCCGGGATTAGACTGGCAGCTGCCAATCCGGTTCTCTAACTGTTCGCAGATTTCGACTGTCGTCACAAAATCAAATATAAACAAATATACAAATATAAATGCAGTGGTATATAATGTTGAATTTCTATTTTGTATTAAAATATATCATACTTTTAAGAAGTAATAAAATGTTTAAAACATATGAACGTCTACCCACTCATGGGGCCATGATAACTTTCGATTTTTTAATGACTGATTCATTTTCAGTGTTCCAACCCTATGTTCTGACACCACTATTTCCGACACATAGAAGACCCTATATGTAAAAAAAGTTGTTATAAAATTATATTTGAAACGTCCATGTTTAGAGCGATGGTGTACATTTCTACCCAATTTGAATATTTTTGGTCCCATTCAAAAACATTAATGTAAGAAAAATACTCAATAGAGCCGTCTTATCAAAACCGTGCCCGAAACATAGTTTTTAGAAAACTTTCATGTGATGTGAACAAGGCTTTTTCTGAAGAGAACTTCGAACCGTAGTATATTATATATAAACCATGGTTTATCCATGTGAAAAAATATCATGCAGAAATTACATTACATCCGAAACAGGTGATTATACTTAATCTGAGTAATCAATTTCTAGTTGTTAATATCGGGAGGAACTTCTTATCAATTTCTATACAGAATTTACTTACTCGGCCATTAGATCATGATATATCTAGGTTTCGAGTTGAACAAATTTAAGCTTAATTGTGAGCACTGAAAATATCTCTTCGGCACCATTTTAAGGTTCAAGGACAAGAAATATCCTCTTTAACCAATACTAGTACAGAAACCCCCAGTATAACGACTATATTTTAGCACACCCTAGTATTATTCATTTTAGGTATAATTCTTACCGAAAATATTTTAATTCAGAGAGAATTTAAAGTAATGAAACTAGAAAATGATCTGATTGCCGACAGGTTCGTGGTGGACGCTTAAACGTAAAGTCTCTTAAAAATAGCAATTTTTCGAACTAACATCGTGCAACATTTTGTATCCATTACCATCCGGTAGGTTTTTGCTTGACGCGGCCAATATACAAGTGGAAAACCTACAAAATTGGCAACCCAGCTGGAGTCACTTCGCTGTCATTTTATACAGAAGGATGGGAAAATAAGTTTTCAGGGCTTCCTTTGTCAACGTTGCGATATTTCCGATCGAAATTTGTTCCCTCTCAAAAAGTTGGTCTGTGATGTCTATTTATTTTGTAATAGTGAAAGGCAGTTTAATGTTTGAGAAAAACATTTTAATTGCTCAAAATAGATATTCCGTTCAGGTAGTATCATACAGATGCATTCTAACTGGTCGTAAAATAAAATAAAAGATAAGCGTATCTCAACTCTTCATAATTCTCAACATGGTCTATTTGGCAAATAAATATGACAACATAATCGCTTTGTCATGGATTTTACAAAAGAATAGATGATAAATTATAGAAATTTCTACGATATTCCGTCCATTGTACCATGACTCTCTTGAATTGGAGAACGCCAACTAGCTTTAATAAGTAATAGTTCCTGAAGAAGCCTTCCATAGGGGTGTCGAACATAGGGGTGTAGGAATACAGGGGTGTCGGAATATAGGGCGGTCACCATTTTGGTTCATTGAATGTACTTGTACAGGTCATTTGTTGACAATTTGACTGGACGTGTTTATCAAAATGTCAGCATTTCGGCAAGAGTCACACATTGCGATTGCTTTGCCAGAAATATTATATACATCAAATATTAAAGGTCTATTTACAGCATATAGGACATCCCAAGCTATTTTGAAAAGCGAATCTTATGCCACACGAGAGAATGAAAAACAGCTGCCAGACAGAAAGTTGTTTCAGGTTCAGGACCAAGTTGGATCCTTTGCACATGCGCGGGCATAAGATCGGCAAGGGATGAAAACTGCACTGAAAACACTTGCACTAGCTGAACAACATGCTCACCACACATTCCGATAACATTTGCAGCGGTGGCGACTGGAAACTGGACACCTAATTTGCAAATTACCCAGCTGTATTGCTTGCCATATAGTGAATTCACTTGGTAATTAGTTGTCACTTGTCAGCGATATCGTTTTTCATTTCAATCAGCCACCCCTACACTGAATTATTCAAACCCAGATAAGCTTTATTGCAACATACCCCCTGCTTGCACAAAGTGTCTGCAGCTGACTGAAATGAAAAACGGTATCGCTTGCAAGTTAACAAAGTCACTCGCTAATTACCAAGTGAATTCACTATATGGCCAGCAATACAGCTGCACAGTAAGTGAGGCTACCCTCAATTCTCCATGATCCATACACACGGAGATCACTCACTGAACTGGAGCAAATTTCTTCTGTACACAGAATAGCTCGGTCCATATATCAAAATTCTGGGACCGTAGTTTTGATGATCATAATTCTCTAATTTCTCACTGTGATTAATGAGAAGATCAACCCCTTTTCCGTAGAGGAGATAGCAATTTTGTGGTTTTGTCGACATAGATTTTTGACAGCCATACACAATATTTTCAAGGAAACTAAGGGGATAAGATGCATCTGTGTTGGCAAAAGAAAGGGTATTGATTTTTTTAAATATTTGTAACAAAGGAAATTTGCATGCAGACAGGTGGTATGATGAGACCATCTTAGTTGCTGATAACTTTACCATGACAAGTGTGCAATTTTTAGCACCTCCAAACATCAACTTCTCATTCAATTTACTCCTGAATTTTAAAGATGATCAATAATTTTGGAACATGGTTTTAAACAATAATCCTTAAATTAAATGCTAAGTTTCACATTGTTCAGAAACTGATAAAATTGAAGAAGCCTTTAGCAAATAATGTCTGAGCACACAAATCAAAGGGAATTGTGGGTAGCCTCACTTACTGTGAGCTGGGTAATTTGCAAATTGGGTGTCCAGTTTCCAGTCGCCACCGCTGTAACTGTGACAAATATCCAGCATGACTCTCACGCCCATATGACACATCTCATCTGTCAGGCTGGTCAAGGTCATGTAGCAGCCTAAACAAACTGCCACTGACGAGGTCAATACTAAGTCGATTTCGTCCACGTCAAAATAACTTCAGGGTAACCATGTGTTTGGAACTCCCTAACGAAGCGATAAATAACTTCATGTAAAATGACCCCTTCGAATTTTGTAAATAGCATTCGACTATTCGTAATGTAATTTTGGGATTATGTTTTCTGGCTAGTGTTCTAGACCTCTATGGGTTAGTCAAAAATGGGAGTTAGGAAAAAATGAGAGTTCGAAAGTTGAAAATGCGATACACGAATCCAAAATGCTATATATGAATCCAAATGGGAGTTCGAAAGTTGAAAATGCGATATACGAATCAAAAATGCTATATACGAATCCAAAATTGGAGTTCGAATTTTGGTCTGGATTACGCGGCACAACGATCAGGCCCGGAAAAGGTGGATAGTACCATTTTTTTCTCGTAGGGGTAGCCGCTCCTAACAGTTGTAAAATAAGTATTAGCGACACAACGAGGCAAGATTTGTGAAATTTTTGAAGAGCCTATTTAACGTAGTACAGATCACAAATTTTGTCCAGACTCCCTTTACGTGATCACACTCAGTTCTCCTGCAGAGATATTTTTTCAACTTTGTCTTTTTAGTAAAGTATAGCTGATGTAGTAAAGTTCAATCTCTCCTCCTCCTCAGTTCAAGGGTTACATGAGGGATGTACATCTACTTGGAACAGCAAAATCTCGATTAGCATTTAAAGGCATACAGTCACCTGTTATCTAAATATGCCCATATATGGTCAAAAGGGCGTTCCTTGGTATTCAACATGCCCATGTTGGGGCGCTGTTTTTAAAAAGCGACCACTCGCTTAAAATCTGTGATTGGTTAGATTTTCTGTTTTCCATGGTAACTGTGGCAAAATTGGAACAGGTGACAGTATACCTTTAATGGATGCGTTTGCAGACACTGGTGTTTCCTATTGCGTCCAATCTCAAAATCTTTGCACTGGGCAAAAGGCGTTGTGGATTGGCCAAGTTTGGACAAAATGTGACCAATAGACCACGTCAAAATCAGTAAGAGACAATGCCTTCATTGAAACTCAGAAATACTGCACGTATCGAAGCAACAACGTCAACAACAAATTCTAATGTACAAACAACGCACAAACGTTGCGACTACACCCTAGCTGTCTGATAATGATTGGCTAGGCTCGCAGATGCGTTACAGTAATGAGTACATGGCAGAACGAGACAAGGAACACTCGAAAGTGAGGCAAGGACAAGGACATATGGAGGCCAATGAATGAGTTGCATTCGGAACAGTAAATATTAATGAGACTTGAGGACATAAAGGCAACAATGAATGAACGCAAATGGGACATAGAGACAGGACCTACCAATCAACGTGAGCGACGCTGGGGTTTAGGACACAAATTTATGTCCTAAATGTTATACGTCTAATACGTCGTTCACGAGCCTGAGGTCACGAGTGTCCTTCAGACTGATGTGCCCTAGAATTGTGATCGCTTGCCGATGTCAAGAAAGCTGACTACTAGAGAGAAGTAAATAAAATGAAAGAGTCATCATTACGCTTGACGTTAAAACGCGTTTAGACGTGAGAATACCCAACCTTAGCAGCAACTACAGTATTCGTGGACCTTGCATGGACATTCCTTCCTCATCAGATATTTTACGCATAGAATATCCAAGGAGATGAGTTTATTGGTACTGCAGATTTGCTTTTTAATTACTGACAGCGGTATACTTGTTGAAACGATCACTTTGGTAACTCTTTTCCCAGGCATTAATTCGAATAAATTCATTCCGGTTCAGACCTATTTCCGGTCAGCCTCTCTACACGTTGCCCAGGCATGTGAATTTGCCTTTAAGGTTGATGACCCCGAGTTGACCCCACTGGAACCCAATGTTGACAAAATTGGGAATTTTTTGTCCTCTTCGAACTTTTCCCTATGCCAGTACAACTTTTGTTGAGATTTGTTCACTGCAATGAACAGTTCTTTGGTAATACCCTCTAAGACAGTCCGTTAGCAAAGTTGTACTTCAGTTTGTGTTTTCAACCCAGCAGCCACACTATTCTCGCTTTAGCTTTGGATGTGAAAGCTTTATGAGAAAACAATCTATTGCTCCAGTGAAAGTACAGAATGAGGTGAGATGACGAGTTAGCCTTTTTCACGAGAGAAGACTCAAATATTAAGCCGTCTGGTGCGGGCGCTATTCGGCTTTAAACTGCCGCCTGAGCAACGCAAGAGCGGCTCGAAACGGCTGAGTCTTTCCGTCACCTGCAGGTAAATTTCATTTGTAAAAATCTTACATACGATCACCTTCTTGACATTTTCCCACGAAACAGTCACCTGGCGGCTCAATTATTCGACGGAAATCCTTCACAAGTTGGTAGACTTCAATCCGATATGGGACTATGAAGGGCCGGGTCACTCAATAACAAACCCGAAAGCTACAAGGCGGGGGAAGTGTTGCTCAAAATATGGAGAGAAAGAAGGGGTACTCAATTTTTTTGTGCAAAATGAATTGAAACACCTGTCAGATTGCCCCGTTGTACATATTAATTTATCTAAATTTCGATTTCAGAGGGGGACCAGTTGTTCCCCGTCTTCGAATTAACCATCAAAAGGGAGACTTGCCTTTTTCAGACAATGATAGTGAGATCAAAATATGTTATCTGCTACTCTAGGCAAACACAACGTTTGCGTCAAAATAAGGATGCATTTTGATCGTTGACAAACCTTTTTATTGACAGGGACATACTCTTAAATCCGCATTGTTGTAGTTCCCGACTAACTATTTTCAAAATAAACCATCCTTGTATGACGACGTGCTTGCTTTTGATAATGATTTATTTAAGAGCGATTTTTTTCACAACTTGACGATAATCTCTCAGTTAGCTACAGTGAAGAAACAAAGAAGGACTCTTTATCGACACTAGCTCAGATAGAGCCATGACATTTACTGTGTTTTATATACGAAACGATCGATGGAGTTTCTATTGCAGGGAATGGCAATGAGGGTCTGAAACAAAGAAAAAAAACAGGAGTTGATTAAAACATACGGAATGTGTATATGCTTGGCTTATAAACTATTTTAGAGATTGCTGCAACAAGTACTATCCGAATATAAGACAGTCTTTAGTGAAGTCTTTTATCCATGGAAATGTGCAAATAAGTTCGACGCCTGAGGAGCCAATGTAAGTCCGTACTCTCATCTATTTTTAAAATAGTAGTTTGTCTCAGGTTTAGGTATTTTGCTACCTTTAATGCGATAATTGTAACTTATATTTTTAGCACAGATGTTCAAATACAAAGACAGAAATTGCGTCTTCCGACAAGGATTTGAAGATTTAAAGGTATACTGTCACCTGTTCCAATTTTGCCACAGTTACCATGAAAAGAGAAAATCTAACCAATCACAGATTTCAAGCGGGTGGCCACTTTTTAAAAAAAGCGCTCTCACATGGGCATTTTGAATACAAAGCAACGCCCCTTTGACCATATATGGGCATATTTAAATTTACAGGTGACTGTATACCTTTCATCGCACAGAGGCTTCTTTTAATGTATCATACCATATGAGATCTTGTAATACGCCGACTTTCTATTTTTAAAACAACTGTTGTTGAATGTTTGCACCGGCAACGATTTATAGAATCCACTCTATCACAAGACACACTCTGTTGCTTACATTATATGACATAAATAACACATTATTATTTTGTGCATACCTGGAATTTCACAGACTATGCCCTTTGGTCGGAAGTCGCAGTATTCATCGTCCCACAGACCGTTGTGAGCGCCCCTGAACCTGTTGAGATTAATAAACACGACACAATTTTTAGGGGTGAATTCTGTCACGAGGTACTGTACGAAACCTTGAGTGAATTTATAAAAAACGGAGAAAGAGAGATCGACAAAGGCAGACAAACAAACAACCATAAAAGCAGACAGACTGACTGACAGACAGATAAAGGGAGACAGGAAGAGCAACTGTGACAATATATACGCAGTTCATCGCATCATAATTATAAAACCTCACTGCACTGAAAAATCTACTATAATACCAGTATTTCAAGTAAATAATAAGATTTGCATATGGCTAACATACCTTGCGGCAGCTGCCTACGATTTGATGGATAAAAATACTGTTGCTTCTGGTTTAATCTTAAGCATGCCGTATTTTATGCTCGTTGGGGATAGAAAAGACAACGGTGAACAAATGATCGCTTTGAGCGAGATTCGTCAGTAAGAATGGTTATTATAAGAAAGCTTTGCTTTTATGAGGTCATTGAAAGTCTTTACATTGAATATAGCTTTTACCATTCTTTTGAATTTTAATGTCTGACGTATTCTTACCAAAGTTGTACGCAATCTTGTCCATCCGTGTCTTTCTTTGTGTTGTTGTTTGGTTCGCCCGATGCCCAGTTGCGGAAGTCGAAATCGCAAAAAGCTCCTCCATCGCTCCAGATGAATTCGCCCTCCGTCAAGCTGTCACTAAGACCGATCCAGAAGCCAAATCTGCTAATGCATGGGCTTTGATGCATGTTATTACTTACGATTTGTTTTCTGATTTCAGCGTCGATCCGTGGAGTACGTAACGCTGCAAGACGACCTGATGGTCCACCAGCCTGTATTGAAAGGGTGCTGCAAAACTCAGCTGCT
>LD343916.1:0-53599 GCA_001465055.1 Ptychodera flava | reverse complement strand
ACCAGGTTTTTTTTTCATATTTTGTGGTTGTTTATATGCAGCTATAGGCAACTCAGCAAAGGCCTAGTTTGTTTCTTTGTCATTGGCAAATATAAATAGACCATGGTGGTGTTTTAGCATGTCGGAAATTTTGGGCAGGGCAGGGTTGAAAATAAGGGGTATTCTTCGGTAACGATTTTTGGTGCTGGGCGAATTCAGTGTATAAGCTAATCCCTGTTGAGGTTTTTTTGCTTCAGTGATATATGGTCATGAATGTTACGTTAGTCATATCCCCTGTCTATGAAGTAGTTTTTCATTTGATATGTGGCAGTGTCATAACGTTTGTCAGTTGCGCAGGTATGGCGATGGTGCGAGGTCTGAGTCCAAGTAATTGAGCTGTAAATGTGTTTCGGGTAGTAGGCCAAAGATAGGTTAATTTGTCAGTTGGTTTATTGATTGACGTTTGAATTTTGTCATTTTGTATCGTCAGGAGAGTGTCAAGAAATGGACATACTGAACTGAACTCCATAGTTAATTTGATTGTGGGATGTTATTACGGTTGCAGAAGGGAAACGTGTAAATTACCAATACTATGGCTCTATACAAAACCACACAAACGTGAAGGTCTGTGTTCCGCAATTCGTAATATTGTGTTTCAATTTTGCCGATGGCCAGGTCAGATCCCTGAAGATACAACGCGTTGCGGAAAATGCAACCAATGTCAACATATTGAAAAATCGGCCTCCATTACCAGATCTATTAATATTCCCAGATCTATCTACACTCCAATCCAGATATATTGAGTCTACCAGTACACTTTTAATTATAACATTTGCAATGAAGTCACTGAACGAAACTAGATTTGCAGTAGTAGAACGCCCGCAGTAAGAATCAATGTTGATGACTACTAAGAGAAATTTGAAGATGATTATCGAAATGTGGGAAAATATGTTCACTAGATGTGCCACGATAACAGTGCCCAGTTTGATCAAGAATTGTGACGTATTTAGTTGCGTCTATAGTGTGTCATTCATGTTCATGCGAGGACAAAGTTTTTCATGTCACGCCTTATTGTAATGTCCTTGAACAGTTCAATATGTCGTATTTTTCTCGGTTCGATGTTGCCTGTGCTAAGTTCAGCTTCAGAAACTAAAGATTGCTTTGTAGCGCTTCTTTGCGGTTGAGTGGCACGGGATAAATTCAGTCACGACATGAAGTAACGAAGAATACATATAGTCGATTTCAATTTCCAAGACTTAGCACTGAAACAAGCATCTGTTGTTTTGTAATTTCCCTGCGCTGGATATCTTCTTTCATAACAGATAGTCAACTAATGGGCGTTTTAATGTTTAGACAGTCACATCTCGCACCGTAAAGTGCCGAGGTTTTGATTGGAATAAAACACATATTAAAGCACAGGCTTTAATTGTTAAGTAAACAATTTCATAGAGGAAAACTGACATTATGAACATCTGTCCAACACTTATAATACCGTCTGGATGCGTAAATAGACATTCATTTTGTAAAACATTTTCTTGGTGACAAGGAAAACCATTAGCGTTAAACTAGCGCATCAAGACAAAGTAATCATCTTTTAAAAAGTCACCTATTGTCGCATTCATTGATACCATATGGCAAAGTCCATGCTTGGGACAATTATCAAGGTGATTTTATGATACCTTCTTTTAACATATACTCTTCCTGTCAACTATTTCCGTATGTCCACATATGTTTTTAAAAGGAGAATGAGAAATAGGAACCGAAGCATGAATCGAGAATGTTTTTTTCAACAAAGTGATAGCAGTAGTTTTGTGATAAATGATGTAAATAAAAAGAGATTAATGATTTAAAGGAAAAAATGTGAAAAAACTTCAGGAACAAGAAGAATTACAGCCCCGTCAGCGTTCACAAGTATTATCTGTCCTTGAGCGAAATATATTGTAGTGTCATTCCGCTTTTTATCTGATGCAGCCACAAAGATTTCGCTAAACCACATAAATTATTGTATGAAAGAGAATCGGCTACAACGAGCTAGAATATTACTCTCATAGAGAAGTTAATGTTTCTTAAAACTCACACGAATTTCGCATGTTTCTGGGAAAACAATACAGCAACATTATCGGGAACGCACTACTAAACCAAAATTCACATGTGAGCATGGATACGGGTACGTCATTATGTGTAACTAAGCCTTTCTATTGTCAATTCTTATCAAAACTGCTTCATGACAATAAATTTGTATGGTAAGTGGACAAGGTGCAGCGATGGTCCTGATTTCTTCAACAATTGCCTGACAACAGGTTGTTCAGGAGAAGAATTTACTTAACTATCGATCAATGAAAATTGACACTTAAAAGGTAATAGCAATGCCTGGAAAAAAGTAAATAACAAATGGTAGACATTATTTCATATGAAAATCAAAATTGTAGGCTAAAAGTCACAGTTTGGGTACGATTGCTGGAAAACCGAACATGCATATCAAACGAGTAATCATGATCTTGCGATTGAATTAATTCCCCTCTATTGTCTCAGAAGTCGAGCTGCATTATATTGCTAAAGCTATTCACGACTAGTAGAGAAAAGTTTCTCGTGACACAATTATCAACATTCTGCAGACTTTTTTCGATGTTTCCACTTTAATTATGTATGTAAGGAAAGGTCGCCGATTTTTCCTTTGTATGCGTCGCTTGCACGTTTTGTGGAAAACGGCAACGCGGTTCTGTAAGGCAGAAAGAGATATGTTTTAATGGCGTTGTGTGTGTTTTAAAGTTACCGGGATCGATGGTTTTGATGTGTTCCTCGCCGACATAAATGAAAAGCGTGACGCCTATACGGTAAGAGATGTGTGGGTTTTAAAATGCTTCATCTCTTGTGTTCGGCAAATGCATTTCACTCGGAACAATATGCTCAAAGCAATCATCATGTGTTTCTAGAATAATCGAGAACTGTTCAAATAAATCGTCTACTCATGTAGTCCTCTCAACCACTACTAGCAAAATTTGACATCAAATAACATTGTTTGGAATTCTGTATCAAATCCCTTTACGATTCCTTCATTAGTTTTGCATTTTATTATCAATATCATTATTTGCTAATTCATATCCCCCATTTAGCCCAGTAACATCATTGTTGATGTCTTTATTTACTCACTAATATTCGCCTCTTGGCCAATAATTGAGGAAAGGAAAGGTTGCACAACATAATAGCGAGAACGCAACATAGAGAGGCTTCGCGTTTCATACGCGTAACGCTGTGCTGAGATTCGGATTAAGACTTTAAACTGGTCCGCGCTCGGCTTTTCTCTCAGATGTAGTAACTGGCTGGCTCAGCAAGCAAGGATAATTCACATATCAGTATGCCATCGCGTCCACCTAAAGATCAACGTAATAGCCCACCACTAATGCGACAGTCTACCAAAGTTTATTTATTCAATTTTGCTCTCCTTTGATTTTTACACGCCCATAGATTTGAAGAAAGTCAAGAATAGAACGTGCCTAATCACACACCCTACCTACACATATGCACATTCACATTAATTAAAGTAATTTGATCTGATATCAGGTCAATAGAACGTAGAGATAAAAACATGAAATACTACAATTTTAATTTGTGTTTGAACAACTGTGCAAAGCCACTGAGGTAAAACAAAATAACAAATTATCGATTTCAGTCTAGCCTGAATGTTATCGGCAGTGTGTGTGCCACGTTTGCCACACGTGCGCGTGTGCCGTCGTCTGCGATTCCACTGAAAGACGTACATACTGAACTGTATGACAGGCGGGATGATTTCGAATTTGAAATTGTAAATTTTCCCTACTTGTCAAGTATCATTCCGTATTATAAGATTCTGTGTACCTCAACTTCTCAGATATTGTAGAGCTTG
Source organism: Ptychodera flava (assembly GCA_001465055.1). Lineage (NCBI taxonomy): Eukaryota > Metazoa > Hemichordata > Enteropneusta > Ptychoderidae > Ptychodera > Ptychodera flava. Next base: position 49,737 of record LD343916.1, on the reverse strand, counting down.
TGATTCCTTCACTAATTTTCAAGTGAGACACAGCTGATTGGCATCAAAAGTAGTCACTCAAGTGATTGGCGACAGCATTCCCGGCTTTCACTTATTACAGCGATTCATATACTATATCACTTCATACAATTAAGGCAATTTTCTTGATCAATCCTGACGGGTGTAGCAGGCTAGCAGGGTACCTATGCTTACAAATTCCGAACAACTGTTACCACCACTAACTATCAGTGGTTCAAGATTGTCCTACTTAAATTTGTAAATCACAATTGTCCCATGGATCTGGTAATGAATTACCCTAATGAAAATGATTATAGGACTAGTTTAATGACATATTGATTTGTTCAGCACAACTTTGTATCTTTTTTGTTACCTTAACTATCTTAAACTCAGACGGCAATCGATTAAACCAAGAGCAACAATACAACACGAAAGAAATGTTTGTATTAAACATCAAGTGTTAGGTGAAAAGAGCGACAAAAATCACTCTCGAGAAAAAAGTATACCGAAAAAGTGAACGTTCCATGTAGAAAACAACTGCCAAACCACACGAGAACGTGTGACAGCATCAGAACATAATACGAGCGCGCAGAAAGTGATGAGGTATCCATTCATGTTCTGTAGCCGTATGATATTTTAACCTCTCTACTGTACGAGGCGAATCTTAGTCCATTATAAAGTGCAGAGTTGGCTTCTGTCTATTGTGGACAGGGAGAGGTTACATTTTCGGCATTATTTTAGGTTCGGCAATGCCAGTTAATTTGTAGTTGCAGAACACATCTGGGTCACAATAGTGGATAATCGAATATAGTATCGGTTGCTATAATATTATTATAATTATAGCATTTTTGAATTCGATGGACTATGTGAAGAAGCAATATCTTGCAAGACCATAAACAAACCAGACATGAACTGAAAATACTTACGTCTTTCAGTAAATATTGCAGTTGTGTGTATATTAAAATTTTGCCATAAGTTTGCGACTTCATTGAAAAATTTGTGCAAGTCAAACATCATCACGTTTAGAAGTTACCTCTAGCACATGACAATCGTCAAAAGAAATGCCCTTATCATTACTTTAATATACATTAAGGATCTAACCCATTTCAAAGAAACCGCATTCCATAACGATTTCTTAATTATCACAGACAATGAAGTTTCGATTGATGAACGAGATAATGGCAGAAACCATTTAGTGAATAATGATCAGTGAAAAAATTAAAAAAAAATAATTCACTCGAATATAATGTAAAGGGAGTTTTCGGATTCTAGAACAAGTTCCTAAAACCTACTTTTGATTTCCAAGCAGCCCTGTAGTCATAGACATAAAAAAGTTCAGTACCTTATTTTCAAATGTCCTTGTTCCCTTTTTTACAAACAGTGACAAATACAGACAATAATCGCCGACAAACGTTTAGTTTTAAGGTTTTCCTCCTCAATAGGAGCAGCATGAATGAGGAAGCAAATGAGCATTCGCAGACAAAGATAAAACTACACAATGCCTGACAACGAATAGCGTTGTACACCATCATAGAGACAAAGGGACGGACAGATAGAAAACTAGGCAGGCAAAGAGGAAAGATAACATATTTAAGGGCGAAAATATACATACCGAAGATGAAACACTAATTATGCAATTGCACATGAATATCATACTCGAGAACTTAGAAATGGGACGACATAATGTGTGCTTTTGAATGCTTTGAGAAGATAGCCTGGCGTTTTACAGAGTTTAACTCAAGCTTGTCTCAATATATATTTAAATGGTCCCTGAGTTTGAAATAGAAAATTTCAACGCGCTCGCTACATATTCTGAGGTAGATCGTGCCGTGTGAACGGCGGCAGAATATTTGCTAGAGCTTGTCTAAAAATACAAGAACTTAAATAGAAAAACCATGTGAAAACATTACAAGACTCAACATATTATTTCCGTATTCAGCAACACAAAATATCCGTGTTCCTCAAAGGCCTTGAAATTTTTACTTCAGCGACATCGCTTCGCAGGTGGAGAGCGGCAGCCATTTTGTTTGTTTACGTTGTATACCATCAAATTGCAAATGTAGTTCGGGAATATTCCAAAACCGATGATGTTTATTGTACATATCTCGACGTTTACCACGAAATATCGCGGCTGATATTTTACGGTAACATTACTAGGATGAGGCGATACGGAAATGGGTATATGACAATTCATAATCCTAAATTTTATAACAAAAAATTGCTTTCAGAACTTAATCTTTAAAATGACAGCGACTCAGAGTGCATGATGCAATGATATTTGAAGATGTGTTTAAAATGACAGCGACTCAGAGTGCATCATGCAATGATATTTTAAGATGTGTTCTAAACACTCATTGACTATAAGGAAAAATAGGAACGGTAAGCTCAAATTTCTTTGTCAATAATACCGCGTTTGTTTTTTACGCATATTGATATGCACAATTAATTTGAAACCTAGATTGTGTTAACAATTCACTGTCTGGTTTGATCTGTCCCTACCTCCTCCAAAGAAAGCTCGTGATAAATTATATGGCCTCATTTCAACTCTAAAATACTGCAACAAATTCATATATACACAATATTGTTTGTTTGTGTTTTCTACATTATCGGCGAAACCTCCCTGGATATGTCTTCACTGTCAGTGGATGTGCTTCTATGGAGCCTACTTGTTTAGCTTGAGCTTGAGAATGTGAAAGATTCGTGAGCGAACAATCTTATGCTGCCAATGGATGTGTACGTGGAGGTGCAGCGAAAAGTGAGCGTTGAAAATTATGCCTTTTTCGCGAGAGAGCAACGCTCTTTTGCCATCGAACTCAAACTGCCGTATGGGGCGCAAAAGAGCGACTGTAAACGGTCAAATCTTTCCGCCGTCGCCATTGTAAGTTCAATAAACTGACATGCTTTTTTCTACTTAGCTTATACGGATAATCGTATCGATTTTCCTATAAAACAGTCACCTTGCGGTTCAAATTACGATTGAAAAATTCCCAGTGTCGGTATTATGAAATCCGACATTCAAACATTTTTTTCGTACTCATTTTGACGTGGTGTATTTCCCACATTTTGTCAAAAATCGGACAATCAACCACGTGTATTGATCATGCATGATTTGCCCAGTGCAAACGTTTTGAGATTGACACACCACTGTCTGCAAACGCATCCCTTAAAGTGCTAATCAGGATTTTGCTGTTCCAAGTAACTATAAACCAATGTAATCCATGAACCTTGAGGTGGAATGGAAGATGAACTAAAGATAAGGATAGATTGAACTTGTATTGGATCAGCTATGCTTTACTTGGAAACATTGTTGAAAATATATTTATTGCAGGGGAACTGAGTGTGATCGTGCGTGCGTAGCGGTAGTCTGGACTTCCCCTACCCCATTCTACTGCTTACTGCGCTGATCACGAAAATAGGGTCACTGAGGTATAGACCGCCATTTATAGTCAGAATTTGATGAGCACAGTTACTTCAAAAGATCATGTTATAGCATATCATGTATTGTGGCAAGATTGAAAATTAGGCAACGACATTCAACGTAAAAGTTATTTGCACGGCGCCACTTTAATGTCTCCGACTTCTATGATGGCATTTAGTGGAGAAATGACGATTATCGTCTTTGTTTCTTTTTCTCGGACGTGACGTCGACATACAATCCATCCTTTCGCATGTACGGCAGTGACTCAAAAATAAGTGATTTTCGGGTTTTTTTTCCAGTCAAAGTCGGCATACGATGCTTATTTCGGGAAACTATGGAGGTATAATTATTCCGTGGGTAAACCATAGCCTATACCTGACGCTATTTTCATGAGCAGCGCACCCAGCGGTAGAAATAGGGCAATAAGGAACCTGGAAAACGTTGTGGATCACTCCATACAGTGTGAAACCACCTACGTGTGTAATCGTAATGCGAATCACTGCATACAAAAGCGGCGTTGTGCTTATAAACAGACAAAGACCATTTGTTCATAATGTGTACAAAGATATAAACAGAGTCAAGTAAGAAGCAGTCGATAATTTAGAAAAAAATCGAAAATTTCAGTATTAAAATCATTGAAGTAAAAGTAAACTTGTTTCGCTCATGATTTGCATGTTAGCGTGGTCAACAGTGGCAACACTGTGTGAAGCTATACTGGTTGACTCTTCGTTCGACAAATTTATGGACAATCGAAAATATGTCACCGCGACGGAGATTAATAAATATGTCGTAATAAAGTATGACATAATTTTACATTTATAATGACCCTTAGAGAACTTGTGGTAGTTGTTACAGTTTTGATTAACTCAACTCTCTTACAGGATCAAGTGTTGATCACTGCAAAAGCCACGGAACGTGCCATGATCAGAGAATTCCGGTACCACTATTTTTAATCACTGCCGGCATTGCCCAAGGAAACCTAATGGTAAAGAGACGTATTTCAACATATGTATGAATGTTTAACACTAGTTTAATTCATTTATATTAAAAATTTCATTCATTTTCATAATTTTATGGTCCGCTACGCATAAATTCGATTTTAATATTTTTGCCTTCGTTCTTGTACGGTCATACTTGATTGCCACCTTTTTTGGATCAAATAAGAAGTTCACGAGATTGAGGGCGTCCTTAGCGTGTGCTCCGGAGATGTGATCGCTTGCCATTTCAAGAAAGCTGACTTCTCGAGAGAAGTTAAAAATGAAAGAGTCATCATGCGTTTCACGTTCAAAATACCTTCACAAGTGAAAATTCCCAACCTTAGCGGCGAATACAGCATTTATCGGACCTTTAAGGAGGCACCGTGGACCAGTGGTCAAGGCAACGGACTATCAGAAGATGGTGATATCACTATCAGAGTATGGTGAGTTCAAGACCCGGTAGGTCCAGGGTAATGAACTCACAATCGGAAAACGGTGAGTTCAAGACACTAGCATAGTATTGTGCCCCTAAGCAATGCACTTTACTCCTCAGTGCTCCACTGGGGGTTTGTGGGTTATACTTACCTAATCCTGTAATTGGGCTGACATCTCATTGGATGATGGACTAATAAAAAATCCTCCCTCACCAGCAATTGTACGCATTTTTTTAAAATTACTGAAAGCGGTATTGAATAATTTTATACTTGAAATAGAAACAATAAAGCTTGTAGTACTTTTCCCTAGCTGTGCCGGGCAGTAAATAGTAGGATGAATAAATCCATTCCGGTTCAGGGTCTTTCCGGTCAGCCTCTCTTCGCCTTGCCCATGCATGTGAATTAGCCTTGTAAACTTGATGACCCCGAGTTGACCCCACTCGAACCCAATGTAGAGACAATTGGGAATTGTTGACCGCTTCGACCGGGGATTTGTTCACCGCAATGCGCAGTCCTTTTGTTACAAACTACATGTATTTCAGTCCGTCAGCAAAGTTGTACGTTAGTCTGTGTTTTCAACCTTGCAACCACACTTTCTCTCTTTAGCTTTGGATGTGAAAGCTTTATGAGAAAACAATCTTTATGCTCCAACGAAAATATAGAATTAGGTTAGATAACGAGTTAGCATTTTTCCAAGAGTACACTCAAATATCAAGCCGTCTAGTGCGGGCGCTATTCGGCAGTAAACTGCAGAAAACTGCACGGCAAGAGCTGATTCAATTTCTACAAATCTCACATACCATCATGTTATGGACATTTTCTCACGAAACAGTCTCCTAGTGGCTCAATTATTCGACGGAAAACCTTCACACGTTGGTAGACGTCGACTTTAATCCGATAAGGGACTCTAAATGGGGTCACTCGAAAAATGCATGAAAGCTACAGGGGGTTGCTCAAAATGTGGAGAAAAAGAAGGGTGTTACCCAATTTTCGGTGCAAAATAAATTGTAACACCTCTCAGATTTCACCATTGCACACGTCAATTTCTCAAAATTTTCGATTTGACGGGGGAGGGGGGCAGTTGTTAGCCGTATTCGAAGTAGCCATCAACAGGGAAAGTCTAACTTCTTTCAGCCAATGAAAGTCAAATCAAAATATATTGTATGCTACTCTAGGCAAACACTTAAGGTTCGCGTCAAAACAAGGAAGCATTTTGATCTTTTACAAAGATTTTACAGTCTGTCAGTGACGTGCTCTTAAATCCGTATTGTTATAGTTCCCGACTTAACCATTTTCGAAATAAAACCAGGCTTACAGAATGATGTGCTTGCTTTAATGACGATTTATTTCAGAGCAACATTTTCACAACTTTACGATAATCTCTCGGTTAGCTAAAGTAAAGGGACAAAGAAGGATTCATAATCGACACTAGCTCAGATAGTGCCATGACGTATCCTGTGTTTTATATGTCAAAAGATCGGCTGAGTTTCTATGGCTACAGGGAATGGCAATGAGGGTCTGAAAAAAAGAAAGAAAACAGACGGGGATTAAAACTTTCGGAATGTGTGTTTGCTTGACTTATAAACAATTTTAGAAATTGCCGCAACAGGAACTGTACAAATATAAGAAAATTTTTAGTGATTTTTTTTTGTCTGTGGAAATATGCAAATACGTTCGACGCCCGAGGAGCCAATGTAAGCTCGTACCCCCATCTATTTTCAAAATAGCAGTTTTTCAGAGGTTTTGGTATTTTCCTCTCTTTAGTGAATGTGAATGTTTTAACTTACATTCTCAGCACAGATGTGCAAACCCTAGAACCAAAACCTACATGTTGATGGATTTTAAGATTCAATCGTAAAAAGCATCTTTTTATGTATCATACCATTTGATATCTTGTAATACACGGACTTTCTATTTTCCAACAATCACTGTTGAATGTTTGAACCGACCATGATTTATAGAATCCACTCTATCACATGACATAATCGGTTGTTTACATCAACTGGCATAACTTACACATACTAGTTTGTGCATACCTGGAATTTCACAGATAATGCCCTTTGGTCGGAAGTCGCAGTATTCATCGTCCCACAGACCGTTGTGAGAGCCCCTGAACCTGTTGAGATTCATAAACACGGCACAATTTTTAAGGGTGAATTCTGTCAAGAGGTATTATACAAAGCCTCAAGTGAAGCTATAAAAAACAGAAAAAGAGAGGCAGACAGACGAACAGACAGAGAGACAGAGACAGACAGACAGACAGACAGACAGGAAAATAATGGAAATTGGCAGTTCATCGTATTACAATTATAAAACCACACTGCACTGAAAAATCTACTGTATTACCAGTATTTCAAATAAATAATAAGATATGCATATGGCTATCACACCATGTGGTAGATACCTGAGTACGATTTCGTAGATAAAAAGAACAAAACTATAATAATTGTTTCTGGTTTAATTGTAAAGCCGAATTTAAACTCGATGGGGAGAGAAACGATAACGGTAGATAAACGATCGCTGTGAGCGAGATTCGTCAGTGAGAATGGTTATCATAAGAATGCTTTGCTTTAATGAAGTCAATGAAATTTAATGTCTAACGTATTCTTACCAAAGCTGTACGCAATCTTGTCCCAGTGTGTTTTTCTTTGTGTTGTTGTTTGGTTCGCCCGATGCCCAGTTGCGGAAGTCGAAGTCGCAAAAAGCTCCTCCATCGCTCCAGATGAATTCGCCCTCCGTCAAGCTGTCACTAAGACCGATCCAGAAGCCGAATTTGTTAATGCATGGGCTTTGATCCATGCCATTACTAGTGATGTGGTTTCTGATAGCAGCGTCGATCCGTGGAGTACGTAACGCTGCAAGACGACCTGGTGGTCCACCATCCTGTACTGAAAGGGTGCTACAAAACTCAGCCGCATTCTGTTGGTATGGGTGGTCGTTAGAGTCTTGTTGGCAGTAGATTTCATACACCATGCAATCGCAACCTGCCTTTGCACAATTTTCCATCGTGAAATTGCCTGTGAAGAGCATATATGATAGCAGCAACATTACGACTCCTAAAAGCCTCATGATTGAGAAATTATAAATTCTGATGCACACATGTTATGATATTGCATACTATTATTATATGCACTCTTAAAACAGACATCGTATATTAACTGACATGTAGAAAGGCTAAAAGAAAAATAACAAACATACTTTCTTAAATAATCGCTTATATAATCGCTTATATCGCTTACGTTGGCTGGCTTGATTGAAAACTTAGGAAACTACCTAAGTACTTAAACATTCGTTTATACTGGCTTTATAAATCTGACCTGCTTCCAAGAGGACAGTGGTTTACTTCCCTGTATAACGATTAGCTGCTAATCAGAAACTGACTATCGTACCGTATACGGTTTCATTTGTAACAAACAACGACGGTGCTCGGACGATAGAACGTAACACATAACGCATTTGCACAAACAGACATGCTTTTGATTAAATTACTAGACATCCCAGTTAAATACATCCTGATACTCCATGCAAAAAAAAACGCGCGTTGTCACCATGATACGATGTTACACTTCCTTTCACATACTTATGAAAGTTTAGAAATGGCGCTAGGTATTTTGATACATAAGGCCTCAGATAAATGGAATGTACTAAACGAAATTACAAGTACCATTCATTTTGCTAATAATGTCATATATCTTAGTTTAAATAGTGTGATCGATTAACCTAATAATGGAATATAGTAAACAGGGTGACTTACTTGGACCTTGCTACTCCGGCATGAGGTTTAAAAGGAGAAAATACTTCAATTAGTCGATTACCGTTTTAGCTAGAACGACAATATGGAGTTCGAATGAATCATGGACTTTGTATTATCTGCTTAATCACTTATCTTTTTGCGTGATTTGAGAAAAAAAACAACGCCCAAGTGTTACTCTACCAAAACTTTGTTTTATCTTTAAAATAACAGCCTAGACAATTAACTCGACTCGACGACGCATTTGTGAGTTACATGAAGTATACAAGCAGTCTCTTCGAAATGCGAAGTGCGTGTTGTTGGTCCCATTGTAATACTTAATACTGCAAAAACGGATAAAACAATATTTAACGCCTTTTAAACTAAAGAAGAATCATTGTAATATTGGTGACGAATAGACAAAACGTGATAATCATAAAGGTCACCAGTTTTCTCAAAATGGTTTTGATTTAATAGACGATACAAATTATATTTACTCACAGCGTAACACATCGCCACACAGGCAAAGAAGGTGGCAGCAAATTTGCAAATCATTTTTGATGCAATATCTGTAGATAAAAAGAAACAGCGGCGTCAATAAGTAAAAATATACATAAAATTATTCTAAGTCCCTCAGTGAGTTCAAAACCAGACATTTTCTGTGAAATTGTGTTGCTGAACTACAATTTCTAGCAGGTGAACTACACGGGTTCAATTTTCCCTATCACGCGACGCACGGTGTTTGGCATGACATTCTCCAAAGCTGTACTTTCGATCTTTCCATTAAAAATCGACCAGAAAAGGTATACAAGAGGAAAGATATTCAAAAAATACCAGGATTATGTTCTTTTACGCTGCAGAATTTCCCTCAAGCCTAGGAGTCTCAAACTACGCTGTACTATGTACTATATTCCCGTATTCCCTTTATTCCGTAAATAACCTTATATTTCATGTTATGCTGAAGGGGAAAAATTAATATAATGCTTTCAAACAATCTCTAGCAAAGAGAAATTGTTCCAAAGTCCTTTGACGACTTGCTTGTTGCTAGCTAGACTTAGTAAAACTCTACTCTAGTAAACTCTAGTAAACTCTAGTAAACTCTACTCTTTTGCTTTATCCGACCTGCGTATAGCGGAGATATCACGAGTCTAGAGGAGCTTCATATCGATCGCACTCGTATTGCAGATGTCTTACTTAGAGCTTGCTGAAATAACTTTATTTTACATAAGCATCTAATTAAAGAGACTGTTATTACAAGCGTTCATATTCAGAAGATTGAGGCTAACTTCTCGAAAAAAAATTAAATGGGGATCTAATAATTTGATCTTAGTCCGCTTCACAAACCGAAAAAAAAACATCTTGCATAAGTCCTTACTTTATGCAGCATAAAAGATGAATGAATTTGAGCAATACTTGGTCTGACGTGTACACTCAGTACCAAATTGAATACAGAGTCAATATACAATGACTGAATCTGAAACATGAAAGATTCACGGCATTGAGAAGACTACACTTTGAAAAGTGTTGCGCAGAAATGCCTCACTAAAAGCTTGCTGAAATGACTTAATTTTACATAAGCACATGAATAAACCACCATACTTGCAAGTATAAATATTGGGTAAATTGAGGCTAAATTCTGGAAAAAAAATTAATTGGGGATCAAACATTTTGATCTAAGTCCACTCCATCGAAGAGAAAACGAAGGCATTAAGTCCTTGCAATGAGCAGATAAAAGATTCGCGGCACAGGAAAACTACACTTTGAAAAATTCATCTCACAGCCAATGTTAATAACAAATGACAAATATCGTAAGAGGTTTACTTACCAGTCTCAGCAGTTACACTAGTGGTAGAGCTTGGCTTCAGTGATGCTTCTTGTGTTCACTACACCTGCTTATATAGAAAAAAGAGGCGGGGTGTATCCGACGTTGCGTCAGTCAAAAATCAAAATAAGGGCTTAGTTTGTATTTTTTTATAAATTGAAACCTTAATTTTTGCCTATCAACAGTTTTCTATGAAAAACTATCAAAATAAACATCTGTTTCAGACTTTGTCTATACCTCTTTCCGTCCGAAATCAAATAAACATGTCAAAATTAAATGTTTTGCACATTGTGTAAAATCACTTTCGTCTTGCGGAAAGAAAAATATTGAGATGTAAATGCGGTATGACCAACTCGTTATGATCTACTGTTGTATTGTTCATACCACCTGGCTAATGGTAAAATTTGTTGTATATGACAATATTCCAGCTTCTTTACTATGTGAATATATTTACTATCCATATGTGTTTTTTGACTGTCAAGGTAATTACGTTCTTTTCGTGAACGTGTGTTTACTTCTATTTCTCAAATCGTAGAAATTAAGACGTGTTGGAATGGCGAAAAGCCCAAAAGACTTCAAGAAAGAGGTAAGTATATTGAAATCTGTTGAACCTTTTGTGCTTGTAACAAGGCGTTCGCTGGTAACACTGGCATTAATACAGCCTGTCTTATTATTCCATTTTGTTTTGGTATGTCCAGTAATTTTAGCATTTTGCAAAGTGATTTGCCAATAACAGGGAAAGATCATATCCTTTATATACTTGTTAGTTCATCTCTTCTGTGAAGTAAAATGAGAAGTGTGGTTCATGTAAACGCTAAATTCTACCATATTTTAAATATTTACATAGTCAGGGTGAGATAGCCGTTGTTTTAAGTCGTACATTTTAATACGATTATATTTTAATAAATGTAGCTGTCCTTCAAGCTGAAAAAGTGACGAGTGATGGTTCATCTGAAGAGCGTGCTCTGCATGAACACTTTAAAGATTTTAAATCATGAAAGTTTGATATCATATCAGTACATTGCAAAAAGAAACACACTTTACGTATAAGGAGGTAGCGAGTTGGATAAGTCTCTTGCGACTTTTTATTGGGTTGAAAAATCGAAGCGGTTTCGTTTATGTTTTCCTATACAGTAAATGCAAATCTACTTCCAATGTTGATTAATATTTGGAAATATTTGACACGTATTAATGTATTATGCGCCTTGAAAGATAAGGACTTAGACTTTTTGCTCAAACTTTCCTGAATGAAACGTTCAACCATTCTCTTACCAAATCAACAATAAAAGTAAGCGAGTCTCCGTGTAAAGTTTGGAACTAGCGAAAAATTACCAAATATTTTGCGATATTTGAAATTTAAAAAGGCAAATATTCCTCTGCTAACTCTATAGGGGAATAATATTTTACCTAAAAAGAAGCCGATGACAGTTTTTCTTTCTCCTAGGGCTTTAAATTGAGACCCCACAAGTGGTAGGTCAGAACACAACAGACTTTTAGAAATTTGAGAGTCCGAAAATCTGTCCCCGAGGTATGTTGTACCTGAAAACATGATACACATCAATATATACTCCTAATATAGAGTAACCTGTATGCTCTTCCTGATTGATTGATGGTGCAAGTAGCCTTCCTAAAAATAGAATGATTACTTCTTGTCTTTCTTTGCTGCTGGCTTCTCTGGTTTGGAAGCCTAGTAAATGTCTTCTGCACAAACCTAGGTGGAATCTGACTTCCAATGGTCACTGCTCCTTCTCTGCAGCAGATCTTATCATTTATATCTCTTTACTCCTGGACAAAATGCCACTCCTAATGTCAACATTTTCATAAGACGCTTAAAACATATCTTACAGAGAGAATTTTCATTGTAACTCTAAGTGCCACTGAGCATTGTTTAACTGTGGATATTTGGCGCTTTACATATTTGTCCATTGATAGATAGATAGAAACAGCTTTTCGTAGCTAAATATTTTGGCGTACTTTAACTATATCGTTTCTGTACCCGAGCAATACAAGAGAGAAACTCTGATTCCATGCGTGAATTCAGTTGTTCCGTTAGTCAAGGAAATATTTTGCTTACTGTCAGGTTTCTGTTAAGTCGGTGTGAAAATGACGACATAACAGGTCACGTCTATATCACGCCGTAGTAAATAACATAACAATTAAAGCACTGTCACTCTAGTACATAATTTAAAGTTCCATTATCCCCTCCCGCCTCCTCCACAGAAAAACGAACCGTGTAGTCATTTTATCATACGACAAAATCCTGCATATTTGAACAAAATTTTACGTAATGGACGGCTCGCACGCCTCCGAACAACATTAACTTACAGTTACATCAGTCGGCGTCGGATTTCACTCAAAAATTCACGGTTGGAAACGACAAATTTAGAAATCTGTCAAAATGTCCCAAGTAGATTCAATTTGACCCTGTCTCTTTATTAATGTTTCTCTCTAGACCTTGCTGTCTGGTTCTTTACGAGGTAAGGCATTTATGTCCCATATGTTGCTGCATCTTTGTTCATTTGTTAGCCTCCCGGAGAATCTGAAATGTTGTCCCATCTGTCTCTGTTAGTTTTGTTAGTCAGCGATTTTTTTTGTACTAACTCGCAGTAAATTACAAACAGAAGATGATGTGCCGGGTGGCTTTACACTTATCGAATGTAGCTCTTTTAAACATACAAATGACAAAAATCGGAATGATTCATGCAATGTCGTTTGACATCTATTTAGTAGACAAAGTGATGCATATGTTTTTATTATATCTGGATTTCACTCGACACCATTATTTGTTAGTTTTTTAACCTCTCTCAGTTTGCCTTTTAGGTTTTACTTTTTTACTTGCAATTTAAATTTGTATTTTTATTATCCCGTAAGGTATTAAACGTTTTCACTTATTTGAGTCGCAAATTTTACTTTGTTCCTTTTGGAGTTGTTCAGTTCTTTGACAGTAATTGATTTGTAACATTTTTCCTGTATTTTCCCGCATCCAATTTACTTGTCGTAAAATCTTCGTTGTATTTTATTTATTTCCATTAGTGTAACGCTGAAGAAGGCAGTCTGTGCACTGCCGAAACATTAGTTGAATTAAGATTACTTTCTTGAAGACGGGAACTCTGGTCGAGCACACTTCTTTCTCTAGCATTTAATCATGTTTTGTGTGCTCCCTAATTCCACGGCTGGCTCTCCTTTTCGGACTCTACGATTGTGTTTCAATTCTTCATTCCACCCTAGCATCTGAAGGAGACTTCACGTCTATGAAAGCTTATGCTCCAGTAACATTTAGTTGATCATAGCCTTCTACCAAATCTTAGATTATTTTGTATTGTAGATCAACAGGTCTTTTGTTCTTGATTTGTTACTGTTTTTTAGGTTTGCTGTTAGCGACGCGGAGCTTTTCTAATAAGTGAATGTGTGGCATCGTCCTCAAATTTTTACATCCCAAGCTATTTCTTCCAAACGGCCAGTACGATTCCTTTAATATGTGGAGTACAGGTTCCCAGTGATTGCCCTAATCATATATGTTCAAGTTATGGAATGCACTGTCTTCAGAAATTCGTTGTTCCAGAAATGTTACTTCTTTTAAACGTTGTTTGAAGACCCATCTTTTTACTAAGTTTTGCTCGTAATTGTAGTTTTTTGAGTTTTTAGCTGTTTTTGCATCTTTAAAATACTTGTGTTCATCGCACTGATACGTTTGTGGAGTGCGTTTTTTAAGAATTAAATATTATAATTATTATTATTATTATGAAACACGCAAATGTTAATTTTTGAGGCTAATTCTTCTATGTTTTGGCAAAAATCTTCTTCTCCTTAACTGGTGGTCCGACGTCTTCAATATTTGGTAAACATGCCCCTCAGAATGACCGTCGTCAAATTTTTGCTAGTTGTGATGAAATATTCAAATTTTTTTTCATGGCGTTTTTGGTCAAAATCTTGAAAAATCTTCTTCAAAACTGCTATTTGAACAGCTTTAATATTTGGGACATAAATCTCTGCGGATAGCTTTTTTCAGATTGTTCAAATTATGCAGGAAATGCTAATTTGTATTTTCTGAGACATAAAAGACATTTCAGACATTTTTAAGACATAAGGAATTTTCAGAATGTGATATATATTCAAGTTATGATGAAATCTGCAATTTTTACCATTTTTGTTCCAAAAATTTGTATCTTAAAATTCTTATAGCTTTGATATTTGCCACACATGTTCTTTGGGATGATCTTAATTTCATATGTCCAAATCATTGTGAAATCTTCAATTGCGTATTTTTGCAGCTATTTCCCCATTCTCTGAGGCCATCCTGAAGTGAGCTGTCAGAGGTCTTATACATAACACTGTGAGCTCTTTCGACGTCTAAGTAGCTTGTTGTATTGCTATATTGGTGTTCAAATGGCTAGCATTTAGGTTGTTGCCATTGGCTTCAGTCTGCAGTTTTCTTTGTCAAGTAAAGTTTACTAAGGACTGAAGTTTCCAGGTTCAACAGCAAATGCTTATTGACACACAGAACACAACTTATGAAACGAAGTCAAAATTAGTAAATGTGTTTTTAATTTCTAAAAAGTAGATTTTTGAAATGTCACTGATTTATTCAGGGTTAATTTATTACATACAAACATACCTTCTCGTTCATGAAGGACTTTGTTGGACAAGGAAATAGGTTTTACACTGCCAAGAACCCCTTTACCCACGGCGTTCATACGTTCAAAAAGTGTTACAGCCCTTTGAACGCGTAAATGCGTTTAATTTTTTGAACACATTTCATAAGCAACGTGTGTTCAAATATTGAACACCATGGTGTTCAATATAATTTGTGATGAACACATTACGTTCAAAATCTACACACGTGTGTTCAAAAATTGAACGTTGGTTGAACACGTATTGTTAAATTTCTGAACGTCTAGACGCATTCAAAAAGTGTTACAAAAAGGCGTTAAATTGGTGTTCTATCCTTGAACACTTCACTTAACAGTGTGGTAGTAAACACAAAGTATACATTTTAACAGAAGGATGCAACTTAAAATTTTAAATGTAACTCAAGACTAGGTAACTGGAAAAAAGAGGTTATAAATCTGTAATTGTTATCAGAATATTCCATGGCATTCTTCCAAAACAGATATTCAACAAACTTGCTTGAACACGTTCAATTTTATCAGTCAAATATTTTTTGATGTTGGGGCCGTATATGAGTGGCATACACCAAATTTGGCATAACAATAGTGGTACTAAATGTTCTTATAAAGTTTTAATGGTCTAAAAATTCTGAGAAGTCATCCAAAGAAAACATAACAGTTTGAAAGCCTTGACGATTATATGATCGTGTGAGTAGTATGAGATTGTATGTTAGGTATTCTCCCTGATCTTTAACCGTAGCAAATCTACAAAATGCGAAATCGTTAAGTGTATAGTCATGTAAAATTAGTGTTTTCTTCAACGTCAATGATATTATCAGACATTTTTTATAAATAAATTTTAGTTTCCATATTTTAAAGCAATTTTCAATATTATTAAGATCATTTTGTAATCTTTCACAACCTGATGTACACTTGATACGGTGATGCAACCTGGAGTCATCAGCCTAAATATACATTGAAGTGGAGGTTACCATTGTACTGAGATCGTTTAAGAAAGGTCCTAGATGACATCCCCGATGGTCACCAGTTGTAACGATGCGCCAGTGCGAAAACTGACCATTTCGGGTAACTCTGTTGTAAGTATGACTCAGTCCCCCTAAGAATTTTACCAGTAACACCATACTATGTCAATTTATGAAGCAGCAGAGGATGGCTGACACTATCGAAAACTTTACTGAAATCCAGATATATTGAGTCTACCTGTCAGCGTTTGTTTATGAAATTTGCAATGAAGTCAATATACGAAACTGGATTTGTAGTAGCACGCCCCCGCAATTTTCCATGCTGATGATTACTAACAGAATTTTGAACATAGTTATAGAAATGTGGCTAAAAAACTTTTTCGAACACGTTGCTGTAAATACGGAGCAATGAAATAGAGCGATAGTTTTTGACTTCGTTACGATTACTGGATTTGAAAATAGGAACAACTTTGCCGTTTGAAAAGAGATTAAAAACTTCATAAAGTGACTTGTTGAATATAATAGTTTAGGAAACAGCTAGCTGATCATGTCATCTCCGAATAAGATTGGCAGGTATGCCGTCAGGACCAATGGCTTTTTGGGGTTAAGATCTTTAAAATAGTTTTCACGTCATCAAATGTAATAGACAGAGAATCGTTGGCGAAGTGTGTACAGTACGGAAATGTGTTACCGGTCTTTGGAATAAAAACTGATTAAATAGAAATAAATTGCAGAAGGTATTGGCAATTCATTGTGAATGACATTATGACTTTTTAATTGAAAAGTTTTGAGTTCTACGGATCATCCGAGAGTCTCCCATGATATATCATTAAGACCATATCTGTCAAATTATTCTGAAATTCTAGATTATGCAGGAAGCATGCCTGTTAAGTGAGGTGGAAGGGCAGGCCGGTAAGGTTTCTTATCTCAATGTCTATATCAGTCGACTACTCAATCTTTTACACCATTTCTTGCGAGGTCTTTACAATATTTCTTTGCTTTGCTTTCAATGCATCCTTTATGTCAATCGATACAAACGTGTAAACCACTTATGTCATTAATTGCCTATGTTTACTAGACGTGCCACGATAACAGTTCCCAGTGTTATCAAGTATTGTGACGTATTTAGTTGCGTCTATAGTTTTTCATTCATATTCACGCAAAGACAAAGGTGTTCATTTCATACCTTCGCATTTTGCTCGGTTTGCAGGTCTTCCTTCTGGTGAATGTATAAATCTGAAATTTACAAAGTGATTTTTGCAGATAGATATGAAACTTCAGTAGAAGCCGTTGAATGTGGCAAGTTCAGCTTGGAAAACTGAAAATTACTTTGTAACGCTTCTTTGCGGCTGAGTGCTCATGAAAGGTTGTGTGTGGCACGACATAAATTAACCAAGAATACATAAAAGCGACTTCAAATTTCCCAGCTTCTGCTCTGAAACAAGCGTCTGTTTTTCAGTATTTTCCCTGTGCTAGATAAATCCTTTCATAAAAGATAGTCAAGTAAGGGGATTCTGATGTTTCGACAGTCGCATCACGCACTGTAAAGTGCCGAGGTTTTGATTCTGAAAAAAATATTAAAGCACGGACTTTAATTGTTAATTGAACAATTCCATTGTCGAAAACTGACATTATGAACATCTGTCCAAGATTTATTTATAATACCGTCTGTCTGCGTAAATAGACATTCATTTTGTTATACATTCTGTCAAACATTTTCTTGGTGACGAGGAAGACCATTAGCGGTAAATGGCGACACCAAGACAAAGTAATCAACATCAAAAGGTCACCTATTGTCGCATTCGTTGATACCACATTGCAAATTCCAAATGTCCTTGATTTGGAAATTTGCCTGGGTCATTCGTGATACCTTCTTTTAAAGTGATTTGGAAATTTGCCTGGGTCATTCGTGATACCTTCTTTTAAAGAATACACGTCATGTCAACCAGTTCCGTATGTTCATGTGTTTGTAAAACGACAATGAGAAATAGGAACCAACGTATGAATCGAGAATGTCTAATTCAACAAAGTGATAGTAGTATTTTTTGTGATAAATGATGTAAATAAAGAAAGATAAATGATTGAAAGCAGAAGATGTGAAAAACACTTCAGGGGCAAGAAGCATTACAGCCCCGTCAGCGTTCACAAGGATTGTCTATCCTTATCAAACTTCCTTTACGACTTATTTTGTATGATGAGTCGACAACATGCAGCAACGGTCCTGATTTTTTTCAACAATTGTCTGACAACAGGTTGTTCTGTACAAGAATTTACTGAACTGTCGATCAATTAAAAGTCACACATGAAAGGCAATAGCAAGTCCTGAAAATGAACTAAATCGTAAAAGATCGCGAGCTACGGAATGTTATGTTGAAAGGCACAGATTTGGTACGATTGCTGGAAAACCGAACATGCATATCAAACGAGTAATCATGGTCTGGCGATTGCATTAATTTTCCTCTATTGTTTCAGAAGTCGAGCTGCATTATTGTATAGCTGTCTGCTATTGCTAAAGCTATTCAATACCAGTGGAGAAAAGTTTCTCAAGAGACAATTATCAACCTCCTGCAAGACTTTATTCCATGTTTCCACTTTAATTATGTATATAAGGAAAGGTTGCCGATTTCCTTTGTTAAAGAGAACGCGTTGCTTGCACGTTTTGTGGAAAACGGCAACGCTGTTCGTTCTGTATGGCAGTAAGAAATATGTTTATATGGCATGGTGAGTGTTTTAAAGTTACCGGGATCGATGGTTTTGATGTGTTCCTCGCCGACATAAATGAAAAGCGTGACTCCTATACGGTAAGAGATGTGTAGGGTTTAAAATGCCTCATCACTTGTGTTCGGCAAATGCATTTCACTCAGAACATGTGCTCAAAGCAATCATCATGTGTTTCTCGAATAATTGATTACTGTTCAAATAAATCGTTTTCTCAAATATTCCTATCGACCGCTACTAGCAGAATTTGACATCAAATAACAATATTTCTTATCCTGTAACGAATTTCTTACGATTCCTTCATTAGTTTTGCTTTGTTCTTTATTATCAATGCCATTATTAATAACATTCCCCGTTTAGCCCAGTACCATCATTGTTGATGTCATTATTTACTCACTAATATGCCCCTCTTAGCCAATAATTGAGGAAAGGAAAGGTTGCACAACATAATAGCGAAAACGCAACATAGAGAGGCTTCGCTTTTTATACGCGTAATGTTGTGCAGAGATTCGGATTAAGTCTGTTGACTGGTCCGCTCTCGGCTTTCCTCTCAGCTGTAGTAACTGTCTGGCTCAGAAAGCAAGGTTAATGCACATATCCGTATGCCATCGTGTCCACCTAACGATCTGAGTAATATCCTACCAGTAATGCGACGGTTTACCGAAGTTTATTTCTTCCATTTGTTCTGTTTTGATTTTTACATACCCTTAGACTTGAAGCACGTCAAGAATAGAAGGTGCCGACTAACACATCCGACTCATACATATGCACATTCATATTGATGAAAGTAATTTGATCTGATATGGTCAATAGAACACAGAGAGATACAAACTTGAAATACTAAAGTTTTAATTTGTTTAAAGATTTGTGCAAAGCCACTAATGCAAAACATTGTTAATTTCAGTATACCATTAATTTTATCACCAGTGTGTATGCGACGTCTGCCGCGCGTGCATGTGTGCGGTCGTCTGCAATTCCACTGCAGAAGGTACACACTGAACTGTATGACAAGCGGGATGATTTCGAATTTGAGATTATAAGTTTTCCCCACTTGAGAAGTAATATTTGTCTACACCTGCTTATGTTTCGTACCTGTCACAACTTCTCAGACATTGCAGAGCTTGTGCTTCCAACCCTGACTTTCAAATGAGACACAGCTCAATGTCATCAAAACTAGTGAGACAGAGAAACACACAAGAAAGACTAGTGAGTACTTTCAAAAAGTTATATGGTCGATATGACAACATAGTTGCCAAATACGACACCTCAGTCACTCATATGATTGGCGACAGCATTCCCGGCTTTGACTTATTACAGCGATTCACATACTGTATCACTTCATACAATTAAGGCAATTTTCTAGGTCAATCCTGACGGGTGTAGCAGGCTAGCAGGGTACGTATGCTTACCAATCCCGACCAACTGTTACCATCACTAACTATCAGTGGTTCAGGATGGTCCAACTTAAGTTTGTAAATCACTATTCTCCAATGGATCTGGTAATGAATTACCTGAATGAAAATGATTATTGGACCAGTTTAATGACATATTGATTTGTTCAGCACAACTTTGTATCTTTTTTGTTACCTAAACCATCTCAAAATCAGACGGCAATCGATAAAACCAAGAGCAACAATACAACACGGAAGAAATATTTGTATTGAACGTCAAGTCTATGGTGAAGAGAGCGAAAAAATCACTCTCGAAAAAACGTATACATGAAAAGTGACCGTTCCATGCAGAAAACCACTGCCAAACGAAGAGAGCGAAAAAATCACTCGAAAAAAAGGTATACATGAAAAGTGACCGTTCCATGTAGATAAACACTGTCAAATGACCAGAGAACGTGTGACATCATCAGAACATAATACGAGCGCGCAGAAAGTGATGACGTATCCATTCATGTTCCGTTGCCGTATGATGTTTTAACCTCTCTACTGTACGAGGCGAATCCTAGTACATCATGAAGTGCAGAGTTGGCTTCAGTTTATTTCCCTAATTTGGAAAGCTTGCCAAATATGCAAAATAGTAACTATCTTGTATAACATTGCTAAGCTTCTTTCAGTAATATTTAATCAGTGAATCTTAAACATCATGAATATAGTATGTTTGTCAACTTTGATAAAGTCTTTTTCGATACGTATCCCTAACTATGAAGTCTCACTACATATGCAAATGGCTTATCAATTTATCTGAAAACTCCAACACAGATTTCAACAATGCTGTATCATATAATATCCAATGTACAAAGCAAGTTTCGTCACTTTTGATCAAGTCAATCAAGATGTATATCCTTAATAAGGAAATTTCATAAAATATGCGAAATAAATAGCAGCTGAAGTAAAAATGTTCCATGACATTGAATAATGTTATCTCATTGTATCTAAAATGTAAATAATGAATTTCGTAAACTTTGATCTTGTCAATTCAGATATATTTCTAATTAGAAAAAAATCAAATATGCCAATTAGTAACTTTCTAACGTAGTAAAATGCTAAACGACTTTCCAAAATGTTATATCTTAATACTTTTAATGTATATAGCAAGTTTCGTCATTTGAATGCGCTTAGCATTGCTATACAATATAGTTACTAATTTGCATTTGAATAGCTCCCTCTAAATTTGAATGTATGAGAGTGTTCAAAACCCTAGAGTAAGTTTTGTTTGTAAAACGTATATTGCTTGTAATTTGGTTTCTAAATAAGTTCGGAAACAGTTCGAAATAAACCAAATGGTCAAAATGATGTATTGATGTCGAGAGATTGTACTTCTTCGCAACACGCGTGTGATAATACATGAGGTCAAAAGATGACTGTGACCATAGCAATAATGCTACTGGTCGTGGTGGTGATGATGATGATGATGATAGTGGAGGTCGAAGGTTTCCCAGCTCGAATGATATTCTTGCATGTACTCAGAGTTCATTACCAGTCTATGTCTTGATTGGTTTAGCCCAGGCACGTTTGCCGGGCACATTTAGAGGTTATCACCCGATGTTTCCTGTTCCTGAGTTGCAGTAGTATGAGTTTTATTTGAACTTTGTTTCGTGTCTGACGCAGCTCAGACGTGGATGTTTTCACAACGAAAGGGTGTGGCAGTATTGGGTAATATCACATTATTATCGTCCATATCTCGACAGTCACTGTAAAATTTTGTACGGTAAACGTCACAAGGATTGAGCGATATGGACACGGATATTTGATATGAAAATGTTGCCCTTTTTCTTTGAAAAGAGTCGAGGAGCCGACCGAGTGCGGGCGCCCTTTGGCAGCAAAATCAAAACTACCACGGTGCAAATATTATCGCTAACTTTCCATAGCAGGTAGAATATGGCGTACGAAAAATATAGAACGCACTTGCAAATATCTGACGCTTGGTGACTGGAAAATTTGGTGCAAGTCAAACGTCATCACCTTTAGAAGTTACCTCTAGCACATGACAATCGTCAGAAGAGATGCCCCTATCATTATTTTAATATAAATTAAAAATTAAGCCCATGTGAAAGAAACCGCATTCCATAACGATTTCTTAATTGATACAGACAATTAAGTTTCGATTGATGAACGAAATAATGGCAGGAACTATTTATTGAATAATGATCAGTGAAAATAAAGTTCGCTCGAATAAAATGTTAAGGAAGTTTTCAGATTCTAGAACAAGTTCCTAAAACCTACTTTTAATTCCCAAGCATAGACATAAACAAGTTCAGTACTTTATTTTCAAATGTCCATGTTCCCTTTTTTACAAACAGTGTAGCCAGCGCCTATTTCAAACACTGACAATGATCGCCGACAAACGTTTAGTTCTTAATAGTAGCAGCATGGATGAAGAAGCAAATGAGCACACGGACGCTGGGGGCGCTCTTTGTATCATAAGTCAAGACTACTGCCAGAGCGCAAAGACTACCAAAATTAGCGTAATATTTCTGTTTTTCCCCCTTGAAATTACATTGAATCATGTAGCTTGCTTCGCCGACCAAGCTCACATTCAATCATGTTTTTGACCTCTTTCGACCTTACGTGAGAAAACAATTGAATGCTGCCAGGGAAGTGAAAAATGATATGACGAGTGAGCTTCAAAAGTGTTGCCGCTTTTTCTTGGAGTAGAGTCAATGACCCGGCCAAATGCCTTAATCAGTACTGCCGCCAGAGAGTAAATGTTACCATAAATGGTCGAATCTTCCTTTTTTCTTTGAAATGCAAATAACTACACTTGTTTGGCAGACATAGATCACATTTGATCAAATGATTGAACTTTCTCCATCATCTAGCCGCCTTGCGGCTCGACTTTTGGATGGAAAACCTCCACTTCTCAGTAGACTTGAATCCAGTCAAAAACAAACAGTGCAACTTTTTTTGAAGAAGACCTTAAGCCGAGTATGAACTCAATATTTTCCTAAAATTTGTCTGGAGCAATAACAGAAAACTAACTTGCTTGACACAGTTTCAATCCAGCGAATCTATCACGTTGAGGAACTTGATTAACCTCTAAGCTTTCAACCATAATTGGAAAAAATCGTTTTTGGTTTCAATTTTTATTTTGTGTTTTGTTTTTGTTTTGTTTTGTTTTTTTTTTGGGGGGGGGGCTTGCTTAGTTTTTAGCAATGCCAGTGGGACCTCTGTGATGATTTGTTCACTGTCTCCAAACAGATTTCGTTGAACTACGAGATAGCCTGCAAGTAAAGTAGTACGGGCACTTGAATTTTCTCACCTGCAATCATGCTTATCACATGCACAAGCCAAGTTTGTCGTCTCCGAACAAAAAATACGGGATTTATTCTCTGGTCGTTCTACGTCACGACAACTCGCGTCTATGTCATCAATTTTGGTGCGTCGGACCTTTTTTTTGGTCGATCTTCGGTGTGCTTGTAAATATGTAAACAAACAATATGGCGGCCGATGTTTCTCCCACGATCAAATAATGAAATCGATATTTTCACAGAGTACGACATTACTAATCCGAACAATGTAAACACAAGAGTGTACCACCTGTATATTCCGAAGGAATTACGTGAATAATTTGCGGAAACAACGAACTCGAAGCTGGCCGGTCGCGTATTCCTTGGGTTCCGTACGCATTGCCCCAGGCGCGACGTTTACAGTGTTCGCGCCGTCGAGATTCAGTCGATATTTGTTCCCGAAAAATAGCGTATCTTCGTCTGTGATAAATTTCTAGGACTATGCTATCTTTGAAATAGTGTATAACTTTGCGGAAGGTAGCCTACGTGTAGACCGAGAGCTGTCATTTGCTCCAAACACGAACGAACGTGAACGCGGACGCAAGCGACGGACGACTGGAAATGATTGACAACTTGTGCACTGCGTACTGATATTATTCCTAAAGTAGTTCAAAAGTTTAAACGCGGAATCGTCATGGAAAACTTATTTTATTTTGCAAAAAATAACGAATTCTTGGCTTGTGCATGTGATAAGTATATTATTCCCTAATATTTTTCTTCGTTCAGCGAAGGAAAATACGAGTGACGTAATGACCGTGTCACCACTCGTCTTCGACTCGTGGTGACACGGTCATTACGTCACTCGTATTTTCCTTCGCTGAACGAAGAAAAATATTAGGGAATAATATCTAATTATTTACCTTGAGCTAACTAGGTTCTAGCAGTCTGGTTGCTGTTGTCGGAAATGTACGAGTGCGTCGTGACATTAGACGTTTTAACACGGCTACTTCTAGTGCCTTTTATGGTGTGGTCCTGCCGTCAGGTAAAGCTTTCCATGGGTCTTTTCCACTCCGTATAGTTTTCTTTATGAGTCCCTAAATTGTTAGGCATATTTTCCTTAGATTTATTACCAGACATCTCAAAGATCTGCTTTCTGTGCAATATTCAATTCTGAATCATGTAGAAAGTGGCGGCTTTACAGTATCAGTGTCTGTATTGAGCTGGAGAGAAGTGGCACTTGATGAAGCTTACGAGGCCCTGATAAATTTTAATGTCAAAAAAAAACATTTTTCAGCCATCACCTGATGTACTAGATAACTTGGCCGCACGCCTTCCTTACAGGGAAGCCTTTCAGTAAAATATCCTAACGCAAACACTATCACCCTCCCAGAAAAAAGTGTTAGCAAGACAAAGGCCAGGGATAATCAAAAGTCAAATAGGCAGTTGCATGAGCACATTAGGGAAAGACTACATTAACTTGCATCATGTGGTATCTGACACCCCGGTCCTTGGCTGGCCAATTCGGGTGACAAACAGAAGACTTTTAATCCCCCAAGTTGTGAATTTCAGATCAACATTCTAGGGTATCTTCCATCAAATGTTCTGGTCAACACATGATATAGTTGGTATATTTGAGCGTGACTGTCTTCTAAACGAATTTCAGACCTCGCAAAAATGCATGTGACAACCCACTGCCAAGTAAGTCCGTGTGTTAATGCATCGAAAATCAAATCAAAATGCTTTGCGTTACAGTGGTAAAAATTAGCCCAGTTACTCATCATGAAGGATATTTTTGTACCTGAAAGTCTAGTTTCATTTGGAGACCAACTTTACCCTGTCACAGGTCTGTGGCCACTGTTAAGCCACTCGGTGAAAGGTTTCATAGTGAAATAACGGAGACAGTAAAACTTCAAATTGAAGGCTAGATTGTTAATTTGACAAAAATAAGCACCACAACAGTAATCTAAGATAACCAAAATACTAACTGCCTTGAAGTTTAGATGAGCTTTGATGTTTTAGAGTCTGTTTGCTACTGATAAAACAAGGTAACGACTGGTAGAGTTCACATGGACAACCATTTCGATTATTAGATCCAAAAGGAGCCTCAATGGCAAAGGAAAATATGCAAATTATGTCGCCAACACACAGACGTTTTATAGATTCTGAAACATTCTGTTCCAATAACGGATAGAAGTGTTGCTACTATGTTTTTCTGATCTTTATATTCAGTTCTGTTGCGATGTCATACTCATTTGTATACTCTCATTGCCTACTGTAGTCCATATCGCAACAATATTTATGTTTAATGTGCTTCTCTGCTATCACACTAATGGCAACCGAAGGTCAAAAGTTGGCTGTTACGTTGGGTTGGTAACCCCAAACCTTTTTGCCGACAAAATTTTCTAAATAAATTTGAAATACTTTTAACTGTGAAAAAATTGATTTTCTTTCACCAAGCAAATTAAATTGCACCAAGAGCCCACCACTACGCAAACAGCATGTCAGCAAACATTATGGCATCACGTTTAGCGCGGCTACTGAAGCGGACAGCAATGGTGCTGTGAGAAATCTGCACTTCGTTCTTTTTACTCACTAGCATTGTGATTCCCCCAACTTGCTACGCGACTAGAAAATGGCGGAAGAAGATGGCTCGAAAAGCGATTGCTTCGTAGGGATTTCCCAGACATTCGTCTTTGGGACCATGCCAGCATGGCGGTGCCTAATGCACAAACAAAATTAGCCCACGACAGGAAGTCAGTACATTGTATTGTAAGTTTTGCTCAGTTCGCAAGTGTTCAAAGTAGTCAGTTTTGCCATATGATCCCAAAGAAACTTTGTTTTAGTGTAAATGCTTTTGTAGTCATAAAGTTATTTATTGGCGTTGTACAAATGCTCAGAGCAGCCACTCTGAACAACCAGGTACACGTTTCGAGAAAATTGTCAAAAACCTTGTGCTTATCTAAAATTTGTGGAAAACATCGGAAACAGTGAATTAGTGAGTTAGTGTTATAATCCCGACTAGGCCAGTTTCTGTGTTAGGAAAAGTTTGAATGTAACTTTAAGATACGTGTAAAAGTTGTATATGTTCATGGAAGTGTGCAGTGACGTGACGTGTGAGAGTCAGAAAATGTTCCCCGGGTCCGGCCGATTGCGGGCGCCCTTTTAGCCCCAAAATCAGAAATGCTGCCGGAGAGCGAGAGCTACCCAAATGGCCGAGTCTTTTCGTTTTCCCCTTGCAATGCAAATAAATACCCTTGCTTCGCAAACCAAGCTATGATTTAATCATATTACTGTCCCTTCGGACCATACAACTGCTTTGAAGTTCAACTTTTGAATGAAACATCCTTGTAATATTCATGTCTCCTACTTCCACAGAGCAGCAATAGTTATCAAATCAAGTTAATATAGTGACCGAAATAGACGGCTTGAATCTTTTTTCTCATTATGCCTCAAGATTGTTGCTTGGATCATCAATAAATTGTTTAATGTACAGTAAAGGCTGCGTCTGAAGGGCTCGCCGAAAATGGAAAGGGCAGAAAATGAAAGTGCCAAAAGGTATTTGGACAGGAATATGACAATTTTCAAGTCCCCCTCTCTTCGTAATAGTAATTTTTCAGATCCCCCTTACATGTAAATGTTTTCAAGCTCCTCCCTCAAGTCTTCCCACTGCATCCAGAGGTGTTAGTGAAAGCAGCCAATTCACAAGTTTTTGAGTCTCTTAAACGATATTGACATTACTTTTGACGTTTTATCACTGTAACGTAATGAAGGGGATAACTCCATGCCCGAACTATTTTACTATATACACTTGTATTTTTGTTGGTATTGTAATTTTTGATATGCACAATAAACCTAGATTTAGACTTAGGCCTTCCCATTTTACAATCACAGGTTGAGATTGACAAAAATATATTCATGAAGTCTGCCTTACTAATTACACCCTTGTGCGCTTCCGTCATTATTCGGGAAAGCTATGCTATCTGCACTCTCTCACACATCAGTGTCTGCAGTGCGCCGGATGAAGTTCAAGGTTCTTCAATTTCGTTAATGCGGTCCTATTTTACTCATATGAAAAGAGACCATTATGTTTACTCACCACCATGGAACAGTTCATAGTTTGCGTAAGGGTATCTGTATCTCTGATCAACTTTATCTATTTTAAAGATCATTCATAGCGGTGACAGGTGTGATAAGCATTAAAGCCTAAAGGGGTGTATACGAGGGAGCCCCGGCAATCAAATTTCAAAAATTAAACACAGTGTTATTCTTCGGTTACTTAACATACATTTATAGTGATTGCGTTAAGCGATATTACATCACGCAGAAAGCATTATGGTTAATCCTACTTATAACGAAACCGATGAGTACGGCTTTTATGTATGTATACTGCGACATGTTAGAAATGGCATCACTGGTCAGCAGGGTCACGACCAGAACACGTTGGGAACGCTGTACGCAAAATACTTGATTCTGATTACAATTCAGACGTAAATGTCTTTAACATACTGTGTTTGATGAATTTAGTACTTACCATTCCAGCACAAGAATTAAGTTTCAATATCATGGAGTTTCGTTTAAAGGTATACAGTCACCTGTAATCTAAATATGCCTATATATGGTCAGAGGGGCGTTCCTTGGTATAAAATGCCCATTTGAGGGCGCTGTTTTTAAAAACCGGCCACCCACTTAAAATCTGTGATTGGCTAGATTTTCTCTTTCCATGGTAACTGTGGCAAACTTGGAACAGGTGACAGTATACCTTTAAGACTCCCTAACACAGTGCTTATGCAAATGTGAACTGTGCGACCTTGTAGTGGATTTAGAATATCAGTGCCGCGACTCGTAATGAAGTGTTTCTGCATTGTATCGTAAATGCTAGTTGCAATATATGTAGCTCACATTCTTTGCACCGGATATTTAGATATTATTCCCTAATATTTTTCTTCGTTCAGCGAAGGACAATACGAGTGACGTAATGACCGTGTCACCACGAGTCGAAGACGAGTGGTGACACGGTCATTACGTCACGAGTATTTTCCGAGCTGAACGAAGAAAAATATTAGGGAATAATATACTTATCACATGCACAAGCGAAGAATTCGTTATTTTTTTGCAAAATAAAATAAGTTTTCCATGACGATACCGCGTTTAAACTTTTGAACTACTTTAGGAAAAAATATCAGTACGCCGTGCACAAGTTGTCAATCATTTCCAGTCGTCCGTCGTGTGCTTTAGCGCTCACGTTTGTTCATGTGTAGAGCAAATGACAGCTCTCGGTCTACACGTAGGCTACCTTCCGCAAAGTTATACTCTATTTCAAAGATAGCATAGTCCTAGAAATTTATCATAGATGAAGATACGCTACTTTTCGGGAACAAATATCGACTGAATCTCGACGGCGCGAACACTGTAAACGTCGCGCCTGACCCTGTTTGCAATGCGTACGGAACCCACGGTATACGCGACCAGCTTCGAGTTCGTTGTTTCCGCAAATTATTCACGTAATTCCTTCGGAATATAGGCGGTACACTCTTGTGTTTACATTGTTCGGATTAGTAATGTCGTAGTCTGTGAAAATACCGATTTCATTACATGACTTTTGATCGTGGGAGAAACATCGGCCGCCATGTTGTTTGTTTACATATTTACGAGCACACCGAAGATCGACAAAAAAAAGGTCCGACGCACCAAAATTGATGACATAGACGGAGTTGTCGTGACGTAGAACGACCAGAGAATAAATCCCGTATTTTTGGTTCGGAGACGACAAACTTGGCTTGTGCATGTGATAATTCTGTCGTATTGGCTGTGTAGCTCATTTTCTTGGCCCTACAGGTACATGCCTATGTTGGGAACATCTTTGCTCAGAGCATTCTCCTTCTATTGTTGGAAACTTTTGCACGCTTTCAGACGCAGCGAGAGCTGCCTTGAATCAGCTGTTTCTTCATTGCTTGTCAGGAAATGTCGGATTATATATTAAGTTCAAGATCAATCCATCTACAGGTTATACTTGGAAATGTTTCACAGGGCCCACTCTGTCGGTGTACAAGCTCAGAAAATGCGAAAATGTGTCTGAGGTACAATATATTATTTCTCTTTTTACTGACCTGATATTCACCAAAGAGATGTACCTGTGTTAAGTTACAAACTATAATCAATGACCAGTTTTTATTTAGCTGTCGAGTTTAAAATCAGTGCACGCGTACATATTACTGACATTCACACCCAGTTACCACGGATCTTGCATCGACAGGAAGGATCGGAAATCTGTATGGGAAAATGTGTCTGACAGGGCTATTTTATTCTTAGGAAGCATTTAGTGACGATCGAAGCTATCATGCATGAGCTCAATATTTTGCCGTAGTTAGTCGAGACCAAATACTCCAAGCCATGACACCTAAGAAACTGTTCTACGCTAGGGAACTTGTGAGGTTGGGGACCCCGGGTTGACCCCACTCGAACGCAATGTTGAAACAATTTGGAATTTTTGGCCTCTTCGAACTTTTCTGAATGTCTGTGCGACCTCTCTTGAGGTCTGTTCACTGCTGTGCGTAGAGTTGTGGTTTCGCACGATGACAGTCCGTATGCAAAGTTACGTAGTACTTCAAGTTTTAGTTTTCAAACCTCCAGCTACACTATATTCGCTTTAGAATAAGATATGAAAGATTTATGAGAAAACAATTTTATGCTACCATGAAAGTATAGAATGAGGTGAACTGACGAGTTAGCATTTTACCTGACTCCTCACACATCAAGTCACCTTATGCAGGAGCTACTTGGCTGCCAAGTTTAACCCGCCGACTTGGTACAAGAGCATCTCAAAATGGCTGAGTCCTTCCGACTTCTGCGGAGAAATTCAATTTCTACCAAACTTATATACGATCATCTTCTTGGCCTTTTCCAACGTAACAGTAACCTAGCGGCTAATTTATTCGACAGCAATCCTACACAAGTTGGTAGACTTTAATCACATATGGTAGCTGTCATTATTGACCTTGGTCCAGAGGAAGCTGAGGGGAGTCACTCAAAAATTCGAATCTACAGATCTACAGTGGGGGGGGGGGTTGCGGAAAATGTAGTCAGAAAGAAAGGAGGTTACTCTATTTTGGTGCATAATAAATTGAAACTCCTCTCAGATTGCACCATTGCACACAATTTCCCAAAATTTTCGATGTTAGAGGGCGGACAACCCCTCGTGCTCTTTCGTTCGGAGTGTTCTTACATTTTTACTGAGTAAAAATATGAAAAAAAAAATTTCAGATTTCACCAGCCTGCACTACTGCACACATCAATTTCTCAACATTTTCCGAGCAAGACAGAGGGCGCCCTTGGCAATCTGACCCTTGCCCTCAGCATTTTTGCATGCTCCACCTGTACTTTCAATGTCTGGCCTGTCAGATATCCTAATATAAACGCTGTCATGCTACCCATCCATATTATATGGTTGGACACTAGTTATAGCTGGAGCTTTTAGATCTATATATTGTTGTGACTTTGAATTGAATTTCATTTTGTTGGTATCACCTCTTTCACCTCTCTCTACCGTCACGAGATAACTGATGATAATATTGATATTTAAATTTTCTAAGTGAGGTATCTATCAAAATTTCTGCTTTAGAGAGGGGTTACTCGAAATTACAGTTTCCGATGAGATTCCCGGGCCGTCAATAATGACGGCTCACTAAAAAACAAAAAGGGTCACATTCGTTATAAAATAGTTGTTCCCACCAACAAAATGATGAAACATTGCCTTCATTTATTTTTTTCGTTTGCTACCGGTTATTTGCTTGTGTTTTGGCTTTGGAGAACATAGTGCAGCAGTTTTTGGCCTAAAAGCGGAAACACTCTGCAGGATGTAGCTGTGCCCTCCCATTTTTATATTTTAATCTTTAAATTGACAGGTAGACATCAACATGTCATATCAGTATCATGCATTTTTCTTCTGATAGAGACTGCTTAATTTCTTTCTTTGTTACTCGTCTTCAAAGAAACCATCGATAGGGAAACCATAAACTCTTTCAGATTATGAAAGTCAGATCAAAACACATTATCTGCTACTCTAGGCAAAACCCTTAAAAAGTCTGTCAAAATCAGGATGCATTTTGAGCGTTGATCAAGATTTTATTGCCTAGTAGGACGCACTCTAAAATACGTATTGTTATAGTTCCCGATTTAAGCATTTTCGAAATGAAGCCACGTGTGTCGAACGACTTGCTTGCTTGATAACGATTTATTTCACTACATTTTGTCATACGTTGACAATAATGTTACAGTTAGCTACAGTGAAATGACAAAAAATGATGCATTATCGAAACAACATCAGATAGTGCGATTACGTATCCTGTGTTTCATGTGTCAAAAGATCAGACTTTTCTTTGTTTACAGGGTATGACAAAAGGGATCTGAAACAAAGAAACAAAACAGGTGGAGATTAAAACATACGGAATGTGTGTGTGCGTGATTTATAAACTACATTAAAATTGCAGCAACAAAAAACAATACATATATAAGGAAACCTTTCGCATCTGTGAAGAAATGAAAATAAGTTCGTCGCCTGAGGAGCCAGTGTGATCTCGTATTCTCTTCTATTTTTAATTTTCAATTTCTTAGATGCTTTGGCATTTTTTTACTTTAATATGCTTGTTTTAACTAACATTCTGAACACACATATGCAAACACAAGACAGTTAGAAAATCGAAATCTTCTCTTCCATCAACTATTTTAAGATGTAATCTTACAAAGGCCTTCATATATACAATATGATCTGATATCGATTAATGCTCAAGCTTTAATTAACAACAACTGTTGTCGAATGTGTTTGAAGCGAACATGATTTAAAGAATGCACTCTGTCTCAAGACATACTATGTTGCTTACATTACATGACATACATTACACATAATTATTTTGTGCATACCTGGAATTTCACAGACAATGCCCTTTGGTCGGTGGTCACAGTATTCATCGTCCCACAGACCGCCGTGACCGAACCTGAACCTGTTGGGATTAATAGACACGGCGAAATCTTTGAAAGGGTGAGCTTTGCCACGGGGTATTATGAAAGACATGAAGTAAATCCGAAAATATAGACAAAGACAGACAGACAGACAGACAGACAGACCTGTCAGACAGACAGACAGACAGAGAAACAGTGATAATAGGCTTTTTTCTTATCGTTGGTATTATTATTATTATTATTATTATTATTAAAACCCTACACTTAAAAATGTATTATGATACCAGTATTTTAAAATGAATAATCACACATGCATAAGGCTATCATACCCGAATACAGTTTCAGGCGATGGAAAAGAAAATTATGCTTTCCAGTTCAATTGTAAACATGCCGAGTTTAAACTCGATTGGGAGAGAAACGACAACTGTGAATAAATGATCGCTTTGAGCGAGAGTCGTCAGCGAAAATGGTTATCATAAGAATGCCTTGCTTTAATGTAGTCATTGAAAGTCTTGACGTCAGTTGTAAGATAGTTTTCACCATGATTCGTTTGAATGTTAATGTCTAACGTATTCTTACCAAAGTTGTACACAATCTTGCCCATCTTGTGGGTTTTTCTTTGTATTGTTGTTTGGCTCGCCTGGTGCCCAGTTGCGGAAGTCAAAGGTGCACATTGCTCCTCCATCACTCCAGAAGTACTCACTCTCCGTCGCGCCGTCACTAAGACCAATCCAGAAGCCGTATTTGGGAACGCAATCACTTGTATCCATATTATTACTGGTGATGAAGCCTCTGATTGCATTATCGATAGCCGGAGTACGCAATGATGCAAGGCGACCTGGTGGTCCACCAGGCTGTACTGAAAGGGTGCTGCAAAACTCAGCTGCTTTCGGTTGGTATGGGCGAACGGTAGTGTTTTGTTCACAGAAGACTTCATACTTCATGCAATTGCAATCATCGTTTACGCACTCTTTCAGCGTGAAGGGGCCTGTGAATAGCATATGTGATAGCTGTGACATTACGACTCTTGAAAGAGTAATGATTGAGAAGGTCTGCATTCTGATGCACACACATTTTTGATATGCATACAACTGTTACATGTACTATGGAAACATTCATCGTGTAGTCGCACACATGTACGAAGGTTAATCAAAAATAACAATTAGCGACTTTCTATATCACGTAAGTTAGTCGGCTTGATAACAAACTTAGGAAAATTCATAAAGCCGTAAACATTCATTTTATACTAGCTTTATAAATCTAACTTGCTTTGCAGAAGACGGTGATAAACTTTCCTCTATAATAATTAGCTGTGAATTAGAAGCTGATTATATGAATGCAAGACTTGATAAACTGAACTAGAAAATGTTCTAAGTCGTGCAAATTACCTTTTTGTGATAAAAGGGAAAAGACTGGCTATAGTACCATGTATCTGATATCCGAGTACGGTTTCATTGTTAACAATATAACACTTAGGTATATAAGACCAACGAGAATTTACGGGTGCTCAGACAAAAGAATATATAGCATAACGCATTCACACAAACACCTACATGCGTTTGATTATGCCGCTGGACAAATTAGTTAAATATAACAAGAAAAAACGTGTATTCGCATAATAATCGGGTGTTACACTACTTATAGTTATTATTATTAGTTATTATAGTTATTACTTATAGTTATTATTTATGACGCAAGGCAATATATATATATATATATATATATATATATATATATGTATATATATATATATATATATATATAGTGTCATACATATTAGTTTAAATAATGTGATCGGTAAAAACCAATAATTGGCCTTCGTAAGCAGGGTGACTTACTTTGCTACTCCGTCATGAGGTTTAAAAAGAGAAAATAAGTTAATTAGTCGATTGACATTTTATATCAAGAACGATAACATAGTGCATCATCTTTTAGTTTCGATGAATCATGCATTTCCAGCTTATCTGATAAATCGCTTATCTTTTGCGTGATTTGAGCGAAACCAAAGCCCTACTGTTACTTGAGTAAGACTTTATCTTTAAAAATAACAGACCTAGATAATGAACTCGTCTCTACGATGTACGATAAACAGTCTCTTCAAACCATACCACATATCACACTGTCCACAAAAGCTCCTTTTTCGCGTCTTAAATGGTCCCTGATTGACTTTTGTACTGTATTGTTTATTTCATGGCGCTACAAACTTTCAAAGTCCTTAATTTTCTTTTGCCTTTCTATTTAAACCATTTTCTATATGTATCTTATATGAATAATTAAAATACTCGTGGTTCTAGTAACCGTAGTATATATGCTCCTTCATTCAAGACAAGTACTGGTCAAAGGTCATTTATTTATCGCTTTATCACATGAACTGACCCGAATTTCCACCTGTGTGACGAAGAGCAGGACGGATAAGAAATCCGAATTACCTCTGTTGTACGTCATCAGCCGGAATTTTTTTCGTGCATGGTACCGTTCATTCATGCAGGCGCCGCGAAACTGACCGATTTGTTGTGATCGATGCCGTGCTAGCTCTCACGACAATTTTATAAAAAGGTGACCCGATAAATCCAGACATAGAAACAGTTCGAGTCGCTAAAACTATGAGATACCGTCGATCGTCTTATCGCTCAGTGACGTCGTGGCTCTAGTCGAATCGTACAGGCTCAATGTGGACGTTGTACCTGGTGATCCCGGTTGCGATAAAACCGAAACCTACACCTTAAATTAAGTTCAACTGAATAAATGCGTACAGTATAATCTTCGGGAAAGCGACCTAGGAGGCACAAACATAAAGTCATTCGACTAACAACGATAAATTTCCTGTATCACACAAACAATTCCGTAAATTCACGCTCAGAATCAAACTTTCAGTGGCGTAAGGCAGTAGCGAAGACATAAGGTGTCGAGCTGTTTGCAGCGCTGTAGAATCTGATGTACTTCGAAAGTTGACTCAGACAACACTCAAAACGTAGTTGCCGTCAAGTAACAAAATTAGGATGTATCCACGGGCGAGATATATGTCACTGCAAATATCAAAGTCCGTAAGATGAAAACACTGACGACCGAGATCGGGATTGAAGAGTTGACACAGGCAGAGACCGGTGACGGTACACCCTGTGTGTCATCGAACGGAATCTTTCGCGCTCGCCAAGGTCGTAAACTTGTGTGATACTTTGAAAAGCCACGGCATCTCTGAGAATTAGAATTACCGTTTCGAACGTGTGGTTGCATTAACTTCATAAATCTATTTGTAAATATTCTAAATAACTCTGAAAACTGTGGCTAACCGTCGCCAGCACGGTGAAAGCTATGTCCGCCGATGGCCGACTTGCCTTGGCATCGGTACAGCGCGAGACAATGATTGACACGTTCACGTGACCAAATCTGTACGTCTGGTTGGTGGAGATACCATTCGATGTATCAAATTTCAGCTTGATGGGATTCAAGAATGAAAGTATCTCCTGAGTGACGGGCCGCTTTACTCTTTAAATGAAAGTAATCCGCGTAAGTAAAACACAGTTTTCAGAGTTATTTAGAATATTTACAAATAGATTAATGAAGTTAATGCAACAACACGATCAAAACGGTAAAACACAAATCACGACGAAATTCATGCAATTTGTTACGACAATTTTGATCCATCTACGTCAAAAGACAAATAAGAGGACTGTTTATGTGATAAATATTTCGGATCGAAGTTGTACGGCTCCGCGAAAAACACTCGTATACGATGACGTCAAACAGAAAAATACCATGGGATTATATATAAAAATTTCAGACAATGTGTTCTTGGACAGTATCAATATGTACTCAGTGCTTTTTAAGTGATTATATTTATTCTCTTGCATTGTAATAATTTGTTTGTATAATGTCATTTTGTCAGGGTATGATGAAAATTACAATATTTTTTTAACTCAGACTACCTTCTTGAAATATACAAGAACAACAACAACAACAACAACAACAACAATAATAATAATAATAATAATAATAATAATAATAATAATAACAATTTCAGCATTTTTGGTGAAAACAAAAAAGATGATAACAATTTTAATGCCCAAGGTTTCCATAGCAACCATTTTAGAATTTAAAATATCAATGTTTGCCAAATGCCATTGAAAATGGTTTAGAACGCAACAAAACTGTCGAAAAAAGTTTTTCATTGGGTCGTTATGAACAAAAGTAATCTTTATACTCATGCAGTCTGTTTTGATAGCAATCATTCGGTTGCCAGAAATGTCAGTTTTTTGTAAACACCGTCGTAAAGAGAATTGGTTGATCCAAAATTTTAAAGAACACGAGCATCCGGGCTGCAAAAGGTAAATGTATGTCCACTACAATGTTAATTGTAATAATAATAATAAGAAGAAGAAGAAGAAGAAGAAGAAGAAGAAGAAAATACAGAGTCCGTATAGTTTGTCGAATTTTATGCTTTTGGCAAAACAATATTTACAGCTTTTTAGGCTAAAGAAGGATCACTGTAATGCTGGTAGAGAGTAGACAAAACTTGCAGTAATCGTAAACGAGAACAGAGAAAAGATACAAATCGTGTATACTCACAGCGTAACACATCGCCAAACAGGCAAAGAAGGTGACAGCAAATTTAAACATGTTTGTTGCAATAATCTATCAACAAAAAGAAACAGCGACGTCAATAAGTAACAATATACAGATAATGATTCTACAGTCACGCGGTGAGGTTCAAAACCAGTGAATTATGCTGCTTAATTACAAAATCTAGCACTTGCACTGCACTACACGGGTCCAATTTTTGTGTAAGCGGAGGACTGAAAACGTGTCCAATCTGCTCGATATCGCGCGACAAAGTTTTAGGAAGGACATTCCTAAAAGCTGTAAGTTCGATCTTTCTTGTTTAAAATCGAATAGAAGAGGCATTTAATAGGAATTTTATTTAAATAAGACCAGGATTTATGTTCTCATACTCTGCGGTACTGCCATCGAGGCTACGAGTCTAATAAACTCTGTTGTAATGAATACGATAATCTCGGTATTCCGAAATGTTATTCTAAAGTGGAAAAATGATTATAATACTTTCGAACAATCTCTAGCAAAGACAAATCGTTTCAAAGTCCTTCTTAATCCTCAAGAAACAATTCAACGGTTCGCTTGTTCCAAGCTATACTACACTATTGAGCGATCCGGTGTACGTGTGTGGTGTCATAATCAAAATGACCCAACATCGACCGGAGTTTCTGGACGCTATGGATTTTTTGTTTTAGTGCATATGTTGAGCGTTGCTAGTGCTCGTTGCGTTAAAGTAAACGCTGTTCTAATCTATCAACGATTACTTTGTTTTAGGCACTTTGTAGATCAATTACTCAAACTTTTAGTTTTGTGTCAATTTTTCTGCGTTGTAAGAATTTTTTGATTAATATTAGTGTATGCGTTGCAGTGTTTGAAACGCATGCTGTGAAGGGCTGTTTCGAGTAATACCACATCATATTTCTCTGTTTTCAGCCATTCGCCGGTCCCGTTAACAATTATATTAGTACAATTCTACGAATGAAAGCTGGTTTAATGAACGCAATACAGTAGAATCATCGCGACTGTTTCTGTTGTGTTTTTGTTTCTCTCTCTAGGTTTTTTTCCGACCCTGGTGCAGTGGAGTTCTCGCGAGTCAATACAAACTTCCTGTCGATCTCAATCGTATTGTGCAGAAACCTCACTAAAAGCTTGCTGAATTGATTTTATTTTTCATAAGCACACAAAATAAACCACCATAATCATAAGTATAAATATTTGGTAAATTCAGCTAAATCATCGACAACAAATACGCGGAGATCCACAGTTTTTATCTATTAGTCAATTCCAGCAACGAGAAAACAAAGGCATTAAGTCCTTGCAGTGAGCAGATGAAAGATTCACGGCATCAGAAGACTACAATTTAAAAAATTCATCTCACAGGCAATGTTAATAACAAATGATATATAATGTAAGTGCTTTACTTACCAGTCTCAGCAGTTACACTAGTGGTAGAGCTGGCCTTCAGTGATGCTGTTTGTGTTCACTACACCTGCTTATATAGAATTGAAAGGCGGGGGCGCATCCGACGCTTCGTCAGTCACAAATCAAAATAAGGGCTTAGTTCGCATTTTTATTGAGTGAAACCTTCATTTTTTCCTATAAACAATTTTTTCTTAAAAGCTGTCATCACAATGACCATCTGTTCCAGATTTTGTCTATAACTCTTTCCGTCCGACCACAAATGAGCATTTCGAAATGTTTTGAACATTTGTGTAAAATCACTTTCGTCTCGGGGAAAGGAAACCATTGAGATTCACATGTCGCACGTAATCACCGACACGTTATGATCTGCTGTTGTATTGTTCATACCACCTGGCTAATGGATAAATTTGTTGTATATGACAATTTTCCGGCTGCTTTTCTATGTGAATATATTTACTATCCATATGTTCTTGTAACTGTTAAGGTAATTAAGTTATTTTATTGAAAGGATGTTTACTTCTCTAACGCTAATCGTAAAAATTATGACTGTTGTTGGAATGGCGAAAAGCCTGAAAGACTTCAGGAAAGAGGTAAGTATATTGAAATCTGTTCAACTTTTAGTGGTCAGTAACAAGGCGTTAGCTGGACACACTTGCAATAGTCCGGCCTGTCTGATTACTCCATTCTCTTTGAGTATCTGATGAATATTCAGTAATTTTAATATTTTGCAGGGGACAATATTTGAAACTTGTTAATGTAGTATGCGTGTCGAAAGTTAAAGACTTAAAAAGATAAGCCGGTGAAAGTTTTTCTTTCTCCAAAAGCTTTAAAATGTGTCCTACAAGTGGTAGATCAGAAAATAATTGTAGAAAATCGAGAGTCTGACTATCTATCTCCCAGTCGAGGGGCGTAACCTCAAAACATTATACATCAATATAACCCCCTTATATGTAGTAATCTGTATTCTCTTTGTGATTGATTAATGATGCTAGTAACCTTCCTTACTAAAGATAATACTTCTTGGCTTTCTTTGCAGCTTGCTTCTCTGGTTTGAAAACCACCTTTGGCATTATTTTCGGCTGTGACTCTCTAGCCTGTGGCTTTCTTGGCTGGTTTATTTGCTTTCTTGAAGGCTTCTTCGACATCTTGCTTACTCTAAATAGATACATCTCAAAGTATATCTTATGATTGGAGGATGCATGAAGCTTATGTAACACTAATTTTATTTAAATGTTTTTAACATTTATTGAGGGAAACAAACAGGCATACACCCAATTTGCAAGCACTTTTGTAGAGAGTAAAGAAAAACATATAGATGATAAATACTAAAAAAGCGATAACACGACAAACAGTGACATCACAATCAAAACAAACACATAAATAAAAACAAGTCAGGTCAACTAGTCAAAGCACGCAGTCTGCACCAGCGCCTTCCGAAATCTGGAAGCAGAAGCAAATAAATTAATGTCTGGATCAGCTTTAAAAACGTCATTTAGAGTGGTTTCACATCTTTAAAAAAACGAAATGTTTTCTCAGATTAATTCTTGAGTAGCTTACTCGGAAAAGTACGCAGCTCTCTGCTCGGTACATTACAACATATACTTTTTACAAAATGCACGGACAATTATAGTCTAGACAGACTAGTTTGTAAACAATAGTAGCATCTAAATATTTTACATTTCCTCACCAGTGGAGGAAGCTTAAACAGAGACTTGGCACGTAGAGACTTGTAATCTGCTGGGACTATTAATTTGTGTGACTTGCCATGGAGGTGCTTACTTGGAAAATACTGCGTATAATACTGCAGTATTCCAGAAAGCTTATAACGACGCTCAGTGTAGAAACATTTGGAAAGTTAGGCACAAGTTCGAGCAATGCAACTCAATAATCTAAAAGCTTTCTCGACAATATTGTTGATTTAAGTATTAGCACGCATCGGCGTAATAAGAAGAATACCAAGATCTGCGCACTGTGGAGAGAGAGAGAGAGAGAGAGAGAGAGAGAGAGAGAGAGAGAGAGAGAGAGAGAGTGTGTGTGTGTGTGTGTGTGTGTGCGCGCGCGTTTGCAATTAGAGTACAAGCTGACAGAAATTGAGGCAGGCAAAAAGGAGGAAGGGGACAGAAAGTGAGACACGTGTTACAGTTTTCCCAATACTCAAATTCTAACGTGTTTGAATTACCAACATATGTATTTAGACAGCGGAAAAATATCCTCAAATTTCAGTGTTTCGTGCTCTACAATAAAATCACTTACGGAAAGAGTTCAAAGCTAGTAATGCAGATGCTCTGTGACTGTTTTAAAATTCTTGAATACAAAGGACACATAAATTGGGGTTTGTTTTCTTATAATTGGTATCTATTAAGTACATTTCACCTTTCTTTTGTCGATAATATCAACCGTTGCTGGACCCTGTACCTGGCTGAATACTAACATACGTGGCAACTTCATAGCTCTTTGTTACAAAATAAAATCATTCCTTCATTATGGCTTTGATTGTGCATGCTGACAAGAAATCACGACGAATACGCTGGCTCGCTGTTGAATTTTCCTTTTATACTTATGGATATATAGTGGAGTTGTCTTCACCTCTGACCATTTTTCGAGACGAGGTGGTACGTAACACACAGCTGGAATATTACTCAATTTCCACGTGGACCTGCACCTTGTTTGCTGTTGAACGGCTACACACACTGATATGTGATATCTTTGTTTGATTGTTACTTGAGTGACAGGATTTATTAATGAATAAATTCTAGCTATGATCTATGACATGATACAATCTTTCATACATACCCGTGAAGATAACACAAGTTAGCGTGATTCGAAATAGTTGATCGTTTTAAAAAAAAATTTGATATATCAACTTTTTAAACCACTGTTTCGAAGCTAAATATTTAGTGTACTTTTAATATATCATTTCATAACCCAGCACACAAGACAGAAACCATGTCAGAGTTTCATGCCTGTATTCCGTTGTTCCATAGAGTGTTTTGATTATTAGTCAAGGCAATATTTTGCTTGCCGTCAGGTTTCCTAATTTACTCATTGTGCAAATGACAACATGACAGGTAACCCATAGCGTCCATATCACGCCATAGTAAATAACATAACAATCACAGTACTATCACATTCTTACATAATTTGTAGTTCCATTAGCCCCTCCCCCACCTCCTCAACAGAACCAGATATGAACTGTAAATGCTCACTTGTTTCATTATATATTGCAGTTATGTTTAAATTTCAACTTCATTGAAAGTATTATGATCAACATAATGAACAAAATTCACCACAGATTAACAGTATTCAAATATGTAATTAGCTGAAATAAAAATAAGTAATTTCTTTGACTGGTGTCATTGTATCACCACTTTATATAGCATGTGTAATTGCCTTTGGTCAAGTCCTTCAAACTATATATTCCAAACTTTGAAAGCTCATTAGATATGCAAACTATAAATTAGCTGACATGAAAACTTAAGTGCGAAATGACTTCCAATATTGGTATAACCTGGCATAATCATCAATGTACATAGCATGTTTTGCCAACTTTGATCA
Source organism: Ptychodera flava (assembly GCA_001465055.1). Classification (NCBI taxonomy): domain Eukaryota; kingdom Metazoa; phylum Hemichordata; class Enteropneusta; family Ptychoderidae; genus Ptychodera; species Ptychodera flava. The sequence goes on along the minus strand of LD343916.1, from coordinate 7,890 downwards.
AATAAATCCAAGTACATATCCCTTATTAGGAAAGTTCATTAAATACACAAAATAGGAATTGGCTGAGGCAAAAATGCTCAATGCCTTTCAATAAAGTTAGCCTACATAATAGTATCTTTAATGTACATAACAAGTTTCATCAATTTTGGTCATGTAAATACAAATATAGAATCCCTTATTTCAAAAATTCATTAAATATGCAAATTAGGAGCTGGATGAAGTAAAAATGCTTAATGACTTTCAATAATGTCGTATCATAGTATCTTTAATGTACATAGCAAGTTTCGTCAACTTTGGTCAAGTCAAATATCCCTGATTATGAAAGTTCATTAAATATGCAAATAAGGAATTGGCTAAAGCTCAAATGCTTAATGACTTTCAATAATGTTCTATCATTGTATCTTTAATGTACATAGCCAGTTTCATCAACTTTGGTCTCATCAATTCAGATAAATACCCCTAATTAAGAAAGTTCATGAAATATGCAAATTAGGAATTGGCTGATGTAAAAATGCTTAATGACATTTAATAATGTTTTATCATAGTATATTTATGTACATAACAAGTATCATCAATTTTGGTCATGTAATTTCAAATATATATTTTTAATTTCAAAAGGTCATTAAATATGCAAATTAGGATTTGGATGAAGTAAAGTGCTTAATGACTTTCAATAACGTTAAATCATAGTATCTTCATATGCATACCAAGTTTCGTCAATTTTGATCGAGTAAATTCAGATATATACACCTAATTAGGAAATTTCATTAAACATACAAATTAGTAATTATCTTCATGTCATCCCTTAATATCTTTCAAAGCTGATATATCTTGATGTGATCAACATTTGTAGTGAATCTCATCAAATTGTGTGCAGTCGTTGTCAATATATATCAGTTCTTTCTAAAATCACTAATTATGCAAATGAGCAAAAAGTAAGCAAGCCACACCCACCAAAAACTAATCAGTTCTTGCCATTTGCAAACTAAATCTATGTACCAGATTTGATTCTGATCTGATGAGCTGTTTTTGAGATATTGAGTACACAGACAGACAGACAGACAGACAGAGAGACAGACACACAGACACACAGACAGACAGACATCGCTGCGACATATGCTCACGTGTGTCAACACGTGAGAAAAAAACAAACCGTGTCATTGTTTTACAGTAAGACCAAACCCTGTATATTTAAACAAATTTGATGTAATGGTACATGGCAATATGGCTCGCACGCGCCCGAACAACATCTATTTACAGTTTCTTCAGTTGGCGTGGATATTATCAAAAAATTTAGAAAAAAATTTAGAAATCTGTCAAAATGTCTCGTGTGCAATCCATTTCACTGAATGACCTTTTCGCTTGATTAGTCTGTCTGTCTGTCTGTCTGTCTCTCTGTCTGTCTCTCGTTCTTTACGAGATAATGCATTTGTGTCCCGTATGTGGCTGCTTATTTGTTTGTTCATTTGTTACCCTCGCGGAGATTCTGTAATTTTATCCCATCTGTTTCTGTTAGTTTTCCCAGTCAGCGATTTCTTTTTGCTAAGTCGCCGTAGAGAACAAAGAGTAGATGATGTGCCGGGTGGTTTTCCACATATCGAATGTAGCTCTTTTAAACATATGAATGAAAACAGTCGGAATGATTCGTGCAATGCCGTTTGGCATTTATTTAATGGACAAAGTGATGCATATGTTTTTATTATATCTGCATTTCACTCGAAATCATTATTTACAAACTAAATTCTACAGCGATTGAGCGCATGCTGAGAGGTTTTTGCGCAGAAAGAATGACTTATCTTCATATTCTAGCTGCTATGAAGAAGTTATATGATAAGCAGCAATATTTCGCACTCATACTACCAGATCCCGCTCACTGTGTACTTTATTCAATACATAAAATCGTTCGTAAAATAGTTGCACTAATTACAAAATAAATTCTTTTACGAATAAACACACCGACAAATTTACGGTTTCATGATGGCAATCTTGCAAATTACAACATTTAACAAAGAAAAATTCGACGTCAATATCTAAAGAGGTTTAATTAGAACATTATAATAATTGCAAATGTACTTCATGACAACAGTGTGACTATCAGTGAAAATATCGAAAATTCCAATGACTTGATCTTGCTACCATGCAGACCTTTGTCAAACCTACGCTATATAATACTTATACTTAGTCTCTCGCTTCTTTTGGAACAAATTGCTTAATGAGTTTTTTATTTTTCATTTTTTTCATTTTATTCGTTGCAAAAGCAAGCTTAGAAAATGCAACAAATGGCAAAATGTTGAACAGTCGGCCTCTGTTACCAGTTCCTCAGTCATTTTCTTGTCAGCGATCTTTGTAAAATGTCCGTACCAAATACCAAGAGGAGACATGCAAAAGAACTGTTTACATTTCTGAATTCGGTACCATGTCATCAAATAACATTGACCAAAAAGAAGGCTGACTGCTTACTTGTCGGCACTTCTTCTCTCATCGCAGTTAGAGGCTCCGTATCTTTTCAGACAATATTAGGTAGTCAGTCTCTATCCCTTTCACTCTGCAACAACAGCTCTCGACCCGACACCACATCAACAAAGTTAGTTTTTTAACTCTCTCTGTTTTCTATTTAATTTTTTACTGTTTTTCTTATCTTTTTATTATCCCGTACGGTACTAATCTTTTTACTTTTATGAATCGCAAATTTTACTTTGTTCTTTTTTTGGTTTTTTTTCAGTTCTTTTCAGTAATTAATGTGTAACACTCAATTTGTATTTCCCCCACATCAATTTTACTTGACGTTACTTCTTCGTTGTGTTTTATTTATTTCAATTATTGTAACGCTGAAAAAGGCAGTCTGTGCACTGCCGAAAAGTTGGTTGAATAAAGATTACTTTCGAATTTCTTGAAGACGGGAACTCTGGACGAAGACACTCCATTCTCTAGCATTTTATCATGTTTTTGTGTGCTCCCTAATTCAGCGGATGACTTCAAAAGATGTAGTTGGACTGACTCTCCTCGTAGGACTGTACGATAAAAAAACAATTAACGCAAAATACCACAAACAACTTGAAAAACGCCCAATTAAAGCAGCAACGAAACAATAAAATAAAGATGAACATATCAATAAAAGCAACAATAACACAACTCATTACCTTACATAGAGGAATGTAAATTTAGACGCATAACTCTTGGTATAAACAGTTAAAAATATTAAGGTCATATTGACATACCATACTCTTAACAAGCGACCTAGCGGCGATATAGCTCGCTGTGTTGTGTAGGGAATAACCATTTTCGATACATGTGTTTATGAAGATGGATATCGTTAATAGCTCATTTCAATATTGCCTGACAAAAATGTTAAAAATATCTTCAAAAATACACAACTGAAGTTTCATAACAATTTGAACATATGATAACATCTGGATCATCCCTAAGACAATGCTAACCAAAGCTATCAGACGAGTAGTTTTGAGATCCAAATGTTTTTGATAAAAAATGACAAACATTGCCCCAAAAACAAAATCGCAGATTTCAGCATAATTTCAATATATCACAGTTAGTTCATCTGTAGGAACGTGTATACCAAATACCAGAGCTATCGATGAGTATTTTTGGAGAAAAAATTTTTTTTGACCAAAAAGGACACAAATTGCCCCAAAATACAAACTTCCAGATGTCGTCATCATTTCGGTATATCACATTTACTATGGTTTTAGGAATGGCTCTGCCAAGTATCAAAGCTGCCAGATTGCGTAATTTTTGACAAACATATTTTTTTGTCACATCTTATTGTAATGTCCTTGAACAGTTCAGTATTACATATTTTTACGGTTCGAAGGTCTCATTCTTCGTGAATGGAAAAATCAAATTTATCAAGTGTATTTGCAGATAAATATTAAAGCTTCTATGGAAGCCGTTGCATGAAGCAAGATCAGGTTGGAAAACTGAAGATTGCTTTTTAGCGCTTCTTTGCGATTTAGTGGCTTATGAGAAGCTGTGTGTGGCATGGGAAAAGCTCCGTTCAGACATTAAGTAACAACTTCAAATTTCCCAGCCTCTGCACTGAAACAAGCATCCATTCATCAGTATTTTTTTTCTGCGCTAGATACATCCTTTCATTAAAAATAGTCAACTAAGGGGATTTTAATGTTTGGACAGTCATATCACGCACCGTAAAGTGCCGAGGTTTTCATTTGATATATATATATATATATATATATATATATATATATATATATATGAACAATTCCAAAGACGAAACTGACATTATTAACGTCTGTCCAAGATTCATTTATGATACCGTCTGTCTGCGTAAATAGACATTCATTTTGTTATACATTCTGTCAAACATTTTCTTGGTGACGAGGAAATCCATTAGCGGTAAATGGCGACACCAAGACAAAGTGATCAATATCAAAAGGTCACTTAATGTCGCAGTCGTTGATACCACACGGCAAATTCATAATGTCCATGCTTTGGAAATTGTCTGGGTCAGATGTTCATGTGTTTTTAAAATGATAGTGAGAAATAGGAACAGATGCATGAATCGAGAATGACTAATTCAACAAAATGATAGCAGTATTTTGGTGATAAATGATGTAAATAAAGAGGGACTAGTGATTGAAGAAAATGAGACGTAAGAAAAACTTTTGAAGCATGAAGAATTACAGCTCCGTCAGCAGTCACAAGTATTGTCTATCCTTATCAATCTTGCTCCACGATTTATTTTGTATGCAGAGTGGACAACATGCAGCATTGGTCCTGATTTCTTCAACAAATGTCTGACAATTGGTTGTTCAGAACAAGAATTTACTGAACTGTCGATCAATGAAAAGTCACACATGAAAGGTAAGGGCAAGTCCTGACAAAGAAGTAAATACCAAAATAGTCAAACATTACAACCAATTGAATTTTATGTTCAAAGTCACAGATTGGGTATAATTGGTGGAAAACAGAACATGCATATCAGGCGAATAATCTTGATCTGGCGATTGAATTTATTGCCCTCTATTTTATCACAAGTAATTTGCTGCATTATGGTAATCGCTAAAACTAATCTAAACAAGAAGAGCAACGTTTCCCAAGACTCAATTAGCAACATCCTGCAAGACATTTATTCGATGTTTCCTACTTTATCATTTAAATAGGGATAAAATTGCCGATTACCTTTGTAAGAAAGTAGCTGACGCTTACTCTGTTTGTGGAAAACTGAAACATGGTTCTGTAAGGTAGTAAGAAATATGTTTTAAATGGCATTGTGAATATTTTAAAGTTACCGAGGTCGGTTGTTTTTGATGTGCTCCGCGCCGACATAAATGAAAAGCGTGGATCCTTTACCGTAACAGATGTGCGGGTTCCAAAGTACGTCATCGATTGTGTTCGGCAAATGCATTTCATTCAGAACAATATGCTCAAAGCAATCAACATGTGTTAGAGTAAATCGTGTACTCATATATTCCTACTAGCAAAATATTAATTCCTATTACACTCTTTCAAATTCTGTAACATATCCCTTAATATTACTTCATTAGTTTTTCTTTGTTTTTTATTATACGTGCCATTATTTACTCATTAATGCCCTCCTCTTGTCTCATATTTGAGGAAAGGAAAGGTTGCGCAAAGTAATAGCGAGAACGCAACGTGGAGAGCTTTTCGGTTCATACGTGTTCGGCACAGATTTTGATTAAGACTGGACTGGCCCCGTCGCTCGATTTCTCTCTCTTCCGCAGTAACTGGCTGGCCAAGGAAGTAAGGTTCACATATCCGACCGTATACCATCGCGTCCACTTGACGATGTCCGTAGAAGCCCACCACCAATGCAACAGTCTACTGAAGTTTATTCCTTCAATTAGCTCTGTTTTTATTTTTATATGTCGTTAAGTAAAGATCAGGACGTGCCGACTCACACACCCGACTTAGACATGCAGAGTGGCATAGTCTGAAGAATTTGGATCTGATATTAGGTGTCAGCTCAATTGAACACGGGGATACGTCCTTAAAATACTGAAAGTTTAATTTTTGGTTCAACAACCATGCAATGCCACGGAGGTAACACAAAATAACAAATTATGGATTTCAATCTAGCCTAAATGTTATCGGCGGTGTGTTTATTCGACGTCTGCCGCGCTTGCGCATGTGCTGTCGTCTGCGATTCAGCAGTATGGTACAAACTAAGCTGTATGGCAGAGGGATGATTTCGATTTTGAAATTATAAACTATCCCCACTTGTCAAGTATATTTCGTCTGCACCTACGTTTTGTGTGTACGTGTCTCACCTTCTCGAGATATTGTAGAACTTGTGATTCGTACACTAATTTTCAAATGAGACACAGTTCTTAAAAATCGACAGATGATATCACAGAATAACAGTGCTGTAACAGTGCTGTAATACGATTAATGCCTTTATAAATATGGTGAATGGTATGAAGCTGTGGACTCAGATACAAAGAATTACAAGACCATGTGCAAACCAGATATAAACTGAAAAAGCTCATGTCTTTCTGTATGTATTGCAGTTTTCTTTATAATGAAACTTTTGCCAGAAGGTTGCAACTTAATTTAAACTGCTATGATCAACATCATGAATAGTGTTCACCAGAGATTAATTGAAAGGCCATTAAGGTTCAAATATATTATTAGCTGACTATTTCACGTTTTGCATCTGTCATTGTATCACGACTTCAAACAAGTGAACTGCTTTTTTCAAGTCTTTCAAGCTTTATATGCCAAACTGTGAAAGTTCATTGGATGTGCAAATCATAAATTGGCTAAAAAAATGCAAAATATATTTTACTAACACAATATGTATCATCAATATGCATAAAACGTTACCTAAATTTTTGGGGTGTCCCTCTAGTCTAATGTCCCTAATTTTGAAATTTAGTTCAATATGCAAATTAGTAACTATCTTGTATAATCATGCTAAATGGCTTTCAGTAATATTTTATCATCGTATCTTAAATATTTTGAAGATAACATGTTTTGTCAAATTTGATCAAGTCTAATCAGACATGTATCCCTAATTGTGACGGTTGATTATATATACGAATAAGTTATTAGTATATCTAAAAACGCCAATAGAAATTACAGCTGCAAGCAGCTTCATGGGGCCAATTTATAAAGTACAGAATGCGCTGATATAAGGTCTCCCATCATGTCAAATATGAAGCTTTTAGAATTTTTGGTGACTGACTTATAGACGTGTATTTATATTTGAAGGCAAAGGTCATCGAGGTCACGTGATATTTTGTCAAAAATTGTATTCATATTAATCCTTATGTATCGAAAATGAGACCTTTATCTCTATTGGGAAGCCAATAATTAGATATGTGCAAAATTAATGAGATAAAGGTCATAGAGGTCACATTACATATCTTTAATAAAATATGCTCCGATAGGTATCTCTGCGTATCAAAACTCATACCAATACCTCTATTAGGATGCCAAGAATTAGATATGTGCATAATTAATGAGGTACAAGAGGTAACTGGTCATGTGACCTTTTGTCAAAGAGCCTTGCTCCCATAGTTACCCATGTATACCAAAGTCAGATCTCTACGTCCATCGCAACCTTATTTTTAGATATACGAATAATTAATGAGGTGAAGTATAATGCCAGGATCATGTGAAATGTTAAAAATAATACTTTAAAAATCTTCTTCTCTAAATCGAAATAACCTGTTATCTCGAAATTGGTGTTAAGAAGCTGCCGAAAATTTCTTAATATTTCTTCTTTTGCCTTTCAATTGCAATAAAGACACTTGCTTCACAAGATCAAATTCAATAGTATCATCAGGGAAAATGCCAAGAGAGTTTGACTGGTTAAGAAGGGCTTGACTACGCTGTTTCTGCGTAGTGAAGCGTCATTACGTATTCATGGTGACCCCTGGCCAGCTGTCA
>LD343915.1:176316-192826 GCA_001465055.1 Ptychodera flava | reverse complement strand
TTTAACATGATATGTAATAAAAATTTCATAAAACATAAATTTAGAAGGTCGTATTTTGTTTGATAAGAAGGCATGTTGCAGGTTTCGATCTGTTCACCTCCATATCAGTGTAAACAGTTCCACTAATAGGATCTGACCGACCGTCATGCTACTCACGTTCGAACAAGCGACATCCTTATTAGCATATCAATAGAAGTCAAAGTTCGCTGCTGGAGTGAAAATCTTGAGAACTCCTTGGAAAATCGGCCGAATTACGTAAACGAACCAAAAGGAGTAAGGTAATGAGCAATAATCAGAGTTCAGGCAGGTATAGGTCATTTTATTGAATTACGCTCACTTTGGTTTATTTTGCTGTTCAAAGTTCCGATACATGTTGTGTCGTCGTAATAGACCCACTTTCGATGGCAGTTGGCCCGCAGCTATCCGTGGCGGGGTTGACCTTTGACCCGCATAGCGATCCCCGCTACCCCGCCAACAGATAGCTGCGTTTCCACAGCTATTGTCTAACAGTCTGTCTGACGTCTTGGTCCAGGAACCCATCGACTAAAGACGTTGCATTACAATAAGATTCTATGTTAACTTAGCTTTTTATTGCAATAACTGTTTTCTATGTAACAATGATGGCCAAGTCTTGTGATGCAATGAAGGATTAATTTTGTAAGTAAATCAACATTTCTTGAACAACTTTATTCGGCAAGTACGCTAACAGGGAAACAAAACGGGTACACAAATTACAGTTTAAAAGGAAAGACAAAGTTTTTGTAAATGGATAATAAAATCTGAAAAATTACAATCAGAATTGGTTACATTTGGTCAGTATCTTCGTGTACATCAGTTATATATTTGCACTACCCGATGAAAACTTTTAGTGGGTCTTAAACGTTCGAGCATAATATTCCAGAGATCCGGTGTGGTTGGCAAAATGATCATCACAAAGTTTAGTTATTTGACCTGAAAGAAAACAAGTCAATAAAAGAACCATATTATGATCTGAAAATGCTCACGTGTTTCATTATATATTGCCATTGTGTGCAAATTTAAACTTTGCCATATGTTTGCAACTTCACTGAAATTGTTATGATCAACATCATGAACAATATTCACCACAGTTTCATACGTATACAAATATGTAAAATAAAAATACTAAATTTCTTTGACTGCTGTCATTGTATAACCACTTTATACAGCAATTGTAATTGCCTTTGGTCAAGTCCTTCAAGCTAAATATACCCAACCGTGAAAGCTCATAACATATGCAAATTGTAAATCAGCTGACACGAAAATGCGAAATGGCTTTCGATATTGTTTTAACCTGGTATCATCAATGTACATAGCATTTTTGCCACCTGTGATAAAGTAAATCCCGGTATACGTACATATCCCTAATTAGGGAAGTTCATTAAATATACAATTTAGGAATTGGCTGAAATAAAAAATGCTTAATGACTTTGAATAATGTTGTATCGAAGTATCTTGCATGTACATAGCAAGTTTCGTCAAGTTTAGTCGAACCAATCAAGATATATCCTTAATTACGAAAGCTCATTAAATATGCAAATTATGAATTGGCTAAAGTAAAAATGTTCAATGACTTTCACTAATGTTGTTGTATTATATTATTTCAAATGTACATATCACGTTTTGTCATTTTTGGTTCAGTCAATTAAGACATATCCCAATAAGAAAGTTTATTAAATATACAAATTAGGAATTGGCTGTAGTAAAATGCTTAGTAACTTTCAAGAATGTTGTATAGAAGTATCTTCAATGTACGTAGGAAGTTTCGTCAGCTTAGGTTACGTCAATTCAGATAAAATACCTAATTAGGAAAGTTCATTAAATATGCAAATTAGGAATTGTCTGAAGTAAAATACATGACTTTTAAGAATGCTTTATGATAGTATCTGCAACATACGTAGCAAGTTTCATAAACTTTGGTCACGTCAATTCAGATATATGTCCTTAATTGGGAAAATTCATTGAATATTCAAATTAGAAATTGGCGGAAGTAAAAATGCTAAATGACTTTCAATAATATTAAATCTTGTACCGGGTATGTTCAATCATAGACCCTCGAGAAAAACGTGGGTCTATGGTTAAATACAGACACCAAGTTTCGTCAATTTTGATCAAGTCAATTCAGATCTTATACACCATCATATTAGGAAAGTTCCTTAAATATGCAAATTAGCAATTATCTGCCATGTCACCCCTTAATACCTTCACCACTGATATAACTTCGTGTGATCAACATTTGTAGTAAATCTCATCAAATTGTGTGCAGTCGTTCTCAATTGATGTCTACATTTTCTAAAATCATCAATTGTGCAAATAAGCAAAAAGTAAGCAAGTCACACCCACCAAAAACTAATCAGTTCTTGCCGTTTGCAAACTTAATCTATCTATTAAATTTGATTCTGATCTGATGAGTCGTTTTTGAGATATCGGACAGACAGACAGACAAACAGACAGACAGACATCGCTACGACATGAGCTCTAGTGTGTGGACGTGTGAGCTAAAAAGGTAGAGCATCAATATTTACAAGTATCAATTTGAGTATTATGATGCATGAATTAATACTCCTAAAACCAGTCTCGTTTACCTAACTTTTCGTGGTAGAATATGACTAGTCGTAGGTTTGTTGCCAACATGTTAAAGGTAGTGTACGCCTCGAAAGTGAAAGACTTACATTTTTGCTCAAACTTCCTCAATGGATTTTACTGTAATCATTCTCTTGCCAAAAAAAGAATAAAAATCAGGGCTCATCGTGCAAAGTTTGGAACGAAAGGCACAAAGTTTCTAACATTGCCGCTTAGTGGTTCCTTTGTGATAACCTGTAGGAATTTCGGAATCTACGTTATACCGCCGTAATCACGTAATGTCGGTAATTCCGCTGGACTCAACCTCGTCACCGTGGAAAAGAGAAATAACCCACCAAAAAGACAGGATACAGCTCGTCGATTGGTCAATCACAAGCAAGATCCCTCCACAGAGTACCGCGGCAGAAGCGCGCAACTTTCTCAAAATGGCGTAATGGCGCCGTTGGGTAGTGTAGACCTGGCGTGACGTACCCGGTCTGCCATAATCTCATGTACCTTTAGGGTTACCGTTTTCTCTGGTATATTTGTCATAGTGAGCACTGAAAAAAATTTGCGTTAAATAAAAATAAATAATAACGTTACAAAAATTGCCCAATTCTCTAATTTTGAATGTAAATCAACACATAATCAACACCAATTGCACCAACATTCTTGGTGAAATTAAGCCCATGAAAAGAAAAAAACTTAAATTTGATGTCGGAGCATAAAACTAGTCTTCTTGTAGACAGATTTTCTTTTTTTGCAATCATGCACATGATGAGGGTTCTTCGTACTTTGACTTATTAGTTCATCACATCTAAGCAGATGAAAAGTAGAGGAAACTAAAAAAGAGTGCATGAATTTTAACAAAAGTGAGACAGTGGCGTAAACAAATAAATGACCTTTGACCCGGCAAGAGCTGACACAGGAACACGAGGGTAGTAGGGCGAGTGACCTTTTATTCACTATATTTTCGTCCATTTCTCAATGTACGGTATGTTTAACGCTCGCCATTACTGTTAAGACATATCTGACTTCCGATTATTCCGGCACACGGAATTACGCCGGAATAACACAGGAATTACGCCGGATTACAGGTTATCTTTTTTACCAGATGGGCAGGCAAGTTATCGACTTTTAGCAGGTAGAGGGTATTTTTACTCTTCCCATAGGTCAATGTTAACGTTAAGGAAGGCTAGTGTTTGAGCCGTGAGAAAGTCTGCAGGCAAAATTCATAACTTCGGGGCCAGAGGGAGGCGGTTTGCTGACAATGATAGATAATGTAAGAGTATACTTATCAGAATGGTGTCTGGCGGTAATGCAGAAATGATCGGAAGAAGGACTGAGGTTAGGCTGCATTCACAAAACCTCTGGAGGGGGTTGAAGAATTGACGGGGGACTTGAAAATATCAGTGGTATGTTGGGGCACTTAAAAAGATTAGGGGCTTAAAACAAAACTGTCCCTGATTGATATGAAATATGTGCTGGGTTGTCAAGTTAAGCTATAATGTTTGGCTAAATTTTTTGGGTTTTTTGTATCTACTGCACTTTCTTATTCTACCCACCGAAGAGTGATCAAAGTCCAGCACAGGTGTAACAGCCACAAGTGTACAGTCAGAATTGTTATTGTTTAAGCTCGAATTCAAGTCCGGACTAGAATTCATTTGTCACCAATAACAATTACCGTCTTTACATGTGCATATACAGAGTATTAGGCAAACGTACTGAACTCTGTTATTCTGGCATGCTGGGGGGGGGGGGGCAGAACAAGAAATTGCAGTCGATACTCGGAACAAAACATACTTGGTTGGCCAAAAGGTACACCTAATTTCCCTTTTAAACAAATATGTTAATTGTGTCCAGTTTTTCTGACAGGTGAGGGAAATTGTGATCTATTTCCAAACCTTTGCTATGTGATCGCAAAAGGGACAACAGCTGTAATGTTTACCTTCAGTTATAGTTGGGCTTAAAATTGTACAGAGAGCACTTCTATTGTTTATCGAGAAACTTATTACTGCCTAAAAGCATAGACCCTCGAGGGTATATGCTAAAAGTCAATATTTACCAATACTGAAATATATACGTTTCTACTTAGTAATACATATTACAGATCTAGCATGTTTTGCCAGGGAAAATATTTAATAGTTTACATTTATGTAGACTACCATGAGAAGTGAAATAATAATTTTGGGTGAAATTCTAATATCATATTTGTTGTCCACTTCTTAACTTACAAACACCCTATTTGAATTAAGTACATTTATATCAATTATCAAACATTATGAAAGCACATATTTAGTTAGTTTAGTATTGTAAATAAATTATTCACAGTTTGTCATAGACTCTCATGTTTAGTGGATGAACATCGTCGGTGAAATTCCAAAATCAAATTTATCTTACACATATGCACTTGTAACTACGCTATGCTTATCAAGTACATTTATATCAGTTATCCAACGTCTAAGAATTCACAGATATTGCTAGTTTTATATTGGAAAAAATTTTTATAGTTATCTCATTGACTACCATGTATAATGAATCAGCATTATCGATGAAATCCAAAAGTCAAATAGTTTGAACACACATGCACTTTTTACCTGCCACTTCAAGCCAAGTACATTACATGAACATATAAATGTAGAGATATAGTTTGATTTTTATGGGAAAAAAGTTAATAGTTTGCCCAATAGCCTCCCATGTATCATGATTTGATATTTTTGACGAAATACTATTATATCGGCCACATTGTGCCTCCCATTCAAGGGGGACTTCAAAAATATAGCAAGTCAGAAGGGGGATTTGAACGCATTGTGCGTTTGTTAGGGGCATTTAAAAAATATCAACTTATTTTGAATCTCTCCCGCCCTCAAGAGGTGTTTGTGAATGCAGTCTTATTACCCGTGTTTGTAAAGTGACCATGTTCTACATCTTATTAGTGTTCACTACTATAGTATAGATAAGATGGTTGCTTGAAAACAACTCTAAAGCAAACGCCTAGATGTTAAACTGAAGAATTGCTCATTCAGATTTACAAATTTTACAGCGATTCGCCGTAAAATACTGCACAAAGCTAGTGAGCCAATAGCATCGTCGTACCGAACCTTGGTTTTTGCTGGGATGGCGATGGATCGACAATCGATACCCCATCAGAAATGGGCTTTTGAGCGGGACTTTCATGGAAATAGGTGGAACACCAGACATGCTTCCCGGGATACTAGTTTCTAGACACGGTTGTCCCATTGGACTACCATAGAAAAAAGTTATTTCGAGCCCAATGGGTGTTGACAAACACTGCAATAGAAAGACGTTTAATCATTTCAATACACATTTAGTAAAATAAGATGAATGGACAGGGGGAGGGAAAATGATAGCAATCAAACCATAATCTAATGACGGTTACTCCAATTAACAAGCTTATACAATGGTTTCTTTCCTTTGTCCATACAGTGTGTTGATGACAGCACCAGTTTAAGTAGTGATGTTCTAAATGCTTTGAAGGCTCATCCTCTGATGGCATCATTAATTCCTTCTGAGCAGCCTCCTCTGCTCACGTCCTTTATCGGCGTCAGATTCAAGCATGTAGTCAGCACAGAGGTTGGATCACAACTTATACTGTACATTTGCACAGGTATGTATGTGAAAAGTACAATATCAACTGCTTATTGCCGAATTTACTTTCTGTTAATGGCATAAATATCGCATTGGGCGGCAGACTACTAGATCGGCATTTGTTATAAAGAGAGAATTCAGTACTGGTTTTTACGCTTTCAATTAGAGTACATTATTTTTAATACCTTTGAAAAAACTTTGAATATGAAGTTCAGATACTGTGTTTCTGTTTATATAACTAGATTTGAAAACAGAATTATGCTTGACTTTGATCGTATTTTTTATCATCAATATTTTGTTAGAAAGACATATATAATCGTCGACCTATCGCCCCCAAAACTTACATAGCTTCACTATTACATTATGCGAAACTATCCACACCACTATTCACTTGATGGTAGAAAATTAAATTTGCAATGAAGCTTAATCAAATATATTGTTCTTCTAATGAGCTCTTGTACCGGGGGCTGAGTGATTGTTTATAACATATTCTTCCCTTTATCTCTGCTAATGCAGTCCCTTCAGAGTGCATTATTGTTTCAGTGTTTAAACTATCACTGGTATAATTGTCCTGCAAAATACAAGTAAAATGAGAATTAGGACTATACATTAAAAGTCAAAGTATTATCCGTACGTGCGGACGGCAGGCTCCACTGTAATTTGTGTTCTCCAGAAGCACGCCTCTGCCTCATCAGTCAATGGACAGGTAGAAACAGTAAGATAAGATAAGAATATCTTTATTGTCCATTTCTGGAAAATTGTATACTTGGTAAAAAACATTGGGGAAGGTTTGATATTAAACAAAACCAATATTGTAGAGGAGTTTGACAGCAAGAGATCATGTTGAAAGAGTAAATTGTAGTCCTAAATCAAATCTTTAGCATGACCTACTATAGGACCGACGAAAGAGGCATACACGTGATGAGTGGATGGGTACTAGTATACCCTATAGAACTGACAAAACAGGCATCCACGTGAGTGGATGAGTACCAGTGTGTCCGTGATCGTGTAAGCACGTGAAAAAGGTCTAAAGCGAGGACAAGCAATGCGAGCGCGCACGGGCATCTCAAGAGTTGCTCGGAGTGTTCAGCAAAGTAACGCTTCACTATTTACTCACAAACCCCTAATGACTTGTTCCTTTTGCTGTAAGCCTGCAGGTATTCAAAGTCACCCGAAGTATTTACTGCATGGTTTTTACATGCGGAATGATTAGATCAGATTCATCAAATTGAAGAAAATTATCAACTTTAAACAGCTATTCCGTATCTGTCGTGGTTCTATTCTTCCTTGCGTTTCTCATCCATTCCAAAATTTAAAGTTTTCAAGAGTTGACTGGCTTTAGCTGAGAACAGACTTTCATTTCACTTATCGCAAAACCATGAACAGAGAGAGAGAGACAACGTTCAGGATTTTCCTAACCTTCAACCTGACGTGAAGCTTCCTGGTGTACTCTACTGTTTGAAGATTATTATTATTATTATTATTATTATTATTATTGATGTTGTTGTTGTTGTTGTCGTTGTTGTTATTGTAATGGCTGTCGTCGTCGTCGAAGATAAGGGAACTGTCATGAAAGTACTCTACAATGACGGTAGCCCATACGTGCTCGATGTAGTGAAAGTCTCAGACGAGGTTAGTACCTGTATATCCACGAATTCCGTAATTGCCCAAGAGTTTTCTTCAGTCCTACGCAATCGTGTGCAAACTAAAATCCAGTGGCACTACTCAAACCTGTATACTTCTATTCAATTAAGTAGTGCATGCATAACATATCTTACTGCAGATCAAATAAGGAGCAAATTTGCGTAAGGTATATGCTGGTAATTATTGTTGATGTCATGGTTAGAGCCTTGGACAGATGGTTTTGTTACTGTTCCATTAAAACTTTAGCACTAACAAGACAGCACTCTCGGGACGTTGTTCCTGTAAGTAACTTTTGATATTTAAATTATTTAATTTTGTTTGATAGAGCTACAGGTGTAATTACTTTGAAATTACTTGCATAGAGTTCAGTCTTAACTCTTGTTGGATCATCACCATTAATCTTTAACCGCTATCTAATGCTTTTTTTACTATTCATGATCGTTTCAGTGATATTAGAATACAGATGTTTGGCTTTTTTAAACAGCCTTGATATATAAATCTTTATCATTGTTCCCACTACTGGTGTATGTACATGTACGGGTTAAACGCCTATCCAATGTAAAACATCAAAGTGTTCCGTTGGGTTGTGATAAAGATATGCTAGCAGTTTTAATATTGTACGGGATTGTCTATTTCAGAGTACAGCTGTGTCAATGGTCATGACGAAATCAGACGCTGACAGTTCCCTATACATTGGCTTTAATGATAAAGTAGTTCAAGTACCCATGTATCATTGTCATAGATACACTGATTGCAGTCAGTGCAATGGTGTTGGAGATCCACACTGTGCTTGGAATGCTAACAGTGGACAGTGTGTGTTTGACACCAGGTATGAACGATGGCGACCGAATCCAACCTCTCAGAAAGAATACAAATGAAGGGAACTTCTGACGTGCTTTATCTTTTAGGAGTGAAAAATTGGAAAAGCAGTGAATTACGACCTTGAAAGACAATAAAGATAAAATTAAGCAAACATTTTTTGCCTCCATGGATTTTTTTATTTCACACTTTCTAAAATACTTGCAATGCATTTTGCAATAAACTAATGAGAGTTTTGGAAATATCATCTGCTCTATAGTATGCTGACGTAACACTGTTTTTCAAAGGGTATCACGAAATCTTTTCAAGTTGGAAATTACTGTATGGTCATTGCTGTTCTATTGCACTGGTCTTTGATTCAGAACTATTTGAAGTTGCATATTAATGCATCAAGTGAATCATGTCAAAATAAGTGTGTTTTCATGGTTGCAATTATGCTTTCCCATGTGTTAGCTGGTTGACTTTACAGTTTGAAGTATTAGTCTATAGGCCTATGTTGTTTTAACAATTACTTCTTTCTCTTTTCACATTTTGTAAATTGCAGCCCCAAATCAACTTGCCCAACAGGTAAGCTGCTTGATCGTTCCTTCACGTTTCCAAGACAACTTGTGCAAATGTTTTGAGATGGAAGAAGAGTATTGAATCACAGTCCCTCCACACGGGGGGGACTGTTATTGAACAGTTCTCAGGTTATCGATATCAGTTGGCTTACTTGTCTTCAGAATGAGACTGCCACCTATCATTGCTAAGTTATTACATAGCAATTCCTATTTGGCAGCATGCTCTCACTACCTTCGAAACACCTGACAACCAACTTTGGGTTTTGTGTCCACACATGTCTTGCTTCGCTTCGGCAGAGTTTTGTTAATGTGTGATAAGATAGATAATCTTTATTTTCTTTGTTACTAAACTCTATTGATCAGAAATAGTTCATTTACCTTTCAATCTATACGATTCGTTCGAAAAAAATATTTTGATCACACTCTGCTTGTTTAAATGTTTACGCTAATGACGGAGATTCCTCAATTGTTATCTGTTTACCTTCTTCAGCTCCAGAGCCTGTCAAGAAGAAAGTTTCATTAAATGAAGAAGTTATGGTGACATGTGCAGTCAGAAATATTGAATGGACAGTAAATTCTGCCAACATCCAAACAGATGGTTTGAAGTACATCACTGTGGATGGAATAGGACTTGTGATCACTGACTTTCAAGAAGCAGATGCTGGTCGTTACCAAGCAAGACATCGCGCTACATCTATCGTCACCTGTTCCATGGATTTATGGGTTACAGAGTCTTTTGGCGAGCTGAACTTCCTCGCTCCGAAGCTTGAAGAACAGAGCAAAGCAACCTGTCAAGGAAGAATTCTTAACCTTTTCTGCAATGCAGATGGACCACCTGGTTTCACTACCACGTGGAAAAAGCCAGATGGTTCAGTAGTAAGAAATGAATCAAGAGTGCAGTGGGCTAATGTTGTAGAGTGTGAAAATTTTCGAAGAGGTATCAGCTGGCTTGCAGTCGAAGTAAGTGCAGACTCAACTGGTACCTACACTTGTGAGATCAGTGATGGAATGACAACCAAAACAGCAGAGGCAGAGGTTTCTCTTCAAGGTAAGTATTATCCTTTTGATATCTGTGGGAAAAGAGGTGTCGAACATTGTTGGGAGGTTACGAAAATTGTTGGACTCGAAGTATTGTTTCACTGCAATAGTATGTAATGGTGACAGAGAGCAGTTTCGTGAAGAACTAAGTTTTTAATATAATAAATCATTACACTATTTTATTTGCTTTAAAAGGGAATTTCTTAAACCTCTATTTCAATGAGCCAAATAAAGGTTTATAAAGTATTGTGAATAGAGGCCGACATTTCATTTACTGCATTGCAATAGAGAAATTATACAATCATTGGGTCTTGCACTAACTGATGCATCACGTACTACCGGCATTTGTAAAATTTCGGCTATTTTATCATTTAGTGTGACGTTCACGAGTCAGTGTTTTTAGGTCAATCACATAAACATTTATGCACTATCGACAAACGGTTCAAGAGCCACAACTGCGTGCGTTAGTTTGGTGATTTACAGAGATATTATAAAACAATAAACTGGAACTTTATGTAAAAGTTTCAAAACAACGAATTTCTTATTAAAATATGACCATCTTCCTGCATACATCTGCAGAAAGGCGGGCATAGTGCATATATCTATACTGGCAAATCAACAGAAACAAAAGTAGTTGTCATCCGTCCGAAAACCTAGCACTGGTTGTCCCAAGACAGCTATTTATATTCTTCATTTGCGTTTGTAATAAAACAAGTTTTTAGAATGACAGGACATTTAAAATGAAAGGAAAACTCTCATACTTGCCAATTCTTACGTCAATAAAGTTGTTGTAATATGATAAAAGTAATTTAATTGCTTGTATTCAACGAATATTTGAGAAGATTGTCAAACATATAAGTCACTATGTCCGAGAAAATGTAGTTCTCAGACCCATTAATAACATACTATTAAATGTGTAGTCTTGGGTGAATGTACCAACTTAAGACAATGCGACTCATGACGTATCCATTATTACACATATTCAGTACAAGTATATACATACAATGAATTGGCAAGAATACCCTCATCACGGCAAAAATAATCTTTTGTGTTGATAGAATGTGTTACACAAACATCCATGGCATGTCAAATTGCTCGCCACGATGAAGCGGTGGCAAGGCTTGACCGCATCAGTCAACATGTAACTTTTGCCACCACTCAAGCAGCAACAATGGTGAGTAATTAATATTACGTATGAGTAAGAACAGCAGAAATAGGCAGATCTTCTACACCTGCAAAAATGTTAAAATGGTTACTCTCAACTATAATTGAAGCTGCATCAAAGTTGAAAGCTGTTGTATTCTGACGTTGATATTCATATATTTATTAACTTAATTGTAGTTGGGATAAGATGTGTAATCTGGATATGCAAACGATGATACTAACACAGATTCAATATGTAACTGAAAAAAAACCCGAACGAATGACGTGTGGTAATCTTACGAATAGGTAAAACGGAAAATACGATGTTAATATACATTTAAAATTGGCAATGGAAAAATGTTTCAATGTAAGTGTAACAAATGAATTAGCGGTCATGATACGGTTTTGCATTGACACTGTACTGTAAGTGGGGCAACCGGACATCCATTTGCCATTAATTCTCTTTGTTTTGTATTGCAGAGTAGTGACACCTGTACATATCTTGTTGAAACCACTGATTGTAGCAACTGCTGCTCTGATCATGAAGATGACATCTGCCCAGCAAATTAGAAATAGCTTAACATTTACCAAATCGCAACAATGTAATTAACATTATATTACCATGCCCTGCCAGTCGCATTTTGATTGGGCGAGCTGAACCACGTGACTGACCACAAATACACAGTAATGGTTTGTTTACATGCCCGTGAATATGAATAATAAGATTAACAACTCAAAGTATCGTAACTTTACAGCTCAAACGTAAATCATAATCAATCACAAAATAAAATGGAGCACTTGTAGGTCAAGTTGAGATACTTTTTTCTGAAAACATCTCCGGATTTGGCAATTTTTTACAGCGCGCGTGACAGTGCGTCGCGTATTGCCAGTTGTCGTTCGCTCCTGAAATTTTCGGAAATTTTGACGGTTTTCTTGGGTTCGCTGATAATATAATGGAAATAACAGACTCCGCTATGACCATTAACGTTTATTTGTGAGCAAGGGCGAGAGGAAAGCCAAAAATTAATGGGCGAGGCTTGCCGAACCCGTTAATTTGGCTTTCCTCGAGCCCGTTAATTGTCAGCGCGTCGCCTGTTATTTCTATAGTATTAATCTAAGAACGGTATTGATTCTTCTGACACTTCACATAGTTCATCAAAATCAGATTTATTATCAGACAGTGCTCGAGTTGAGCATTTACTTGTTAAATTGTTTTATACATGTTGCCGATAGAGTACCGACATCCAAATCTACTGATTTTTCAAAGATCATTCAAATTACTGCACATATTTGCGAAGCCAAGTGTGTAGAACATGAGTTCAGAAATATGGAAATAACGGACGACGCGCTGACCATTAACATTTATTTATATTACCATGCCCTGTTCATTGCGTTTTAATAGGTCGAGCTGAACCACGTGACTGCCCTCAAATACACAGTAATGATGTGTTTTCATGCCCGTGAATATGAATAATATCGTAAACATAGTAACTTTACGGCTAAAACGAAAACTGTGATTTGTACAAAGATAATAATCAACCACAAAATAAAATGGAGCATTTGTGGGCCAAGTTTAGACGCTTTTTTTTCGAAAAATCTCCGGATTTGCAAAATGTTTGCTGCGCGCGCACTACTCACTGACAGGTTCTGGGACCCCGTTGTCATTCGCACGGGAAATTTTCATAAATTTTGACGGTTTTTTGGGGTTCGTTGATAATATAATTAAATAACAGACTCCGCGCTGACCGTTAACGTTTATTTATGGGCGCGGGCGAGAGGAAAGGCTCGGCAAGCCTTACCCGTTAATTTTTGGCTTTCCTCTCGCCCTTGCCCACAAATAAACGTTAATGGTCAGCGTGTCGTCCGTTATTTCTATATTTGTGGGCAGTCACGTGGTTCAACTCGACCAATTAAAATGCAATAGACAGGGCATGGTAATATAACAATGTGTAATAGTTCAGTGTAGGCTGTTGTATGAGTTTGATATAGCATGCAGGGGGTTGATAACGACAAGTAAGCAGACTGTCATAAATTTACTCCTTTTTCTAACTATTAGATTTTTATCGTCTTTTCCAGCTGTACACAACGTGTACAAATTGACGGTTAAAGTTCTTGGTGCATCAATTTATTCAGAAAGAATTATCAAGTATCAAAAGTATCTTGGATTAAAATGAACATTTGTGTGCTGTGTAGTTCTAACTATGTATAAGGATCCCACATCCTGTGATCTTTCATAAGCAGGACGTTTGTAGCTAATATAATGGTAATACGTATTAGTAGTAAAAAGACTCAAAGTGGGACAGCACAGTCATTCAGAGTATTGGGATCTGCGCAAAGAGGGTTATGTTTAGATGTAACAGAAAATTGTCATATATTGATTATATGTACTTGCGGAGGGCTATTATTAGAGAATTATGCTAATGGCACTGACTGCAGTGTCCTGCCCTGTAATTTGCAGAATACCCCAACGGTACCCATTAAGCAGTTGCGACAAAGGATCAGAATTTAGGAAACATAAGGAACTCACAATATATTACTGTTGAGTGTGTGGCTTTATCTTGAACATTTTTCAATTTATCATGTGTTAGAGTCATAAACGCGATATTGTAATTTGCGAAGATTTTTATGAGACAAGTAGATATAAATGTTCATTTCTTTTTCGGGCGCATTTTGTATTAGAATATGTTTTATCAGTAAACGGAAAGACGGGGTTATGGTGCATGTCAGAAAGTTTTAACAGTTCTCAATTATTAGCATTTACCGTTGGTATAGTACTTTAATCCATTTACAGTAATTTACAAAGATGTATATTGCTTTGGCAACTGAATCCTACAATATAAGTCGAAAGAGTCGAAGTACCTCTGAACTGGGCGTTTCAATTGTAGCATTTTGTGAGTGAAAATACGCTTTTTGTTCGTTTTTAATTCATGAGTCATTCTACTACATTAGATTTCTAATCTAGTTGTCGGGTTTTTTTTTGTAACTTCCTTTATTACTAGTCAGTGCAAATTGCACATGTGTGTGCCTTGCATTCAAAATAAAACCTATAATACCTTGAAATTCAGAGACCGTTATGATGTATATTAAAGCCGCAAAGAATATCCATGATTGCATAATACTTCAACTACTGTTATTACAGCTGTCATATATTTTCATTAGTATGATGTATGATTATTCTCAATTTGTATACAGGACAATTTGAAAATACTGTAAGCTTTTCCTGTGTGTTACTGATGCACAAAAAGTAAAGAAGTGAAACTAATACTTTTGAATACTGTATATAATTTTTTCCAGCTTTATGTAACGGTATATTTAATCCGTGCTTCCTTTCCCACCTTTATATCAGTTCTAGCTCCTCTCTGATTGAAAAAAACTTACGTCAAGAAATGTTTTGCTCAGCAATGGATAGAATTTCCTAAAATCCCAGTAAGTGTAACTTTGGTATTTTTCAGATTTTTGTTGCATTCATTAGTTAAAGCTACTTGATGTAGTGTATTATGCTCAGCTGTTCAACATTTATTGCATACGTGTGCCTTGTATTGTTGGTCTTGGTAATCAAATTCAGGTTTTCACTTGAATGTCGACCGTATCAATGGACGTCACACAGTGAGACACCCGCACATGACAAAGCAAAATACTGGGTATTTCAAAATGCTGTTTTGGGTATTATATTTTGGGTGATTTTTAGACATGTGCAGCCATAAATATGAAATTACAATATTAACTGTTCTGCAACACAAGAAAGAAGGAAAGAGGGATATTTTGTCACAGAGTGGTGCAGTGCAATCATGCAGTGTTCATGTTGGGGAAGGTCAGGGGAGGGTGTCCCCTCCTGAAGTAGAAAACTTAAAAAATTTAGCCATTAAAATGTCATTTAATGACATTTTGGATAAATTTTGAGACGTCCTAGCCATGCATATATAAAGTACAACATTAGCTTTTCTTCACCGCAGAGCTAGAGAAAGGGATACTTTGAGAGAAAGTGGTGCAATGCAACCATGTAGTGGTTATGTTGGGAATGGGATCAAAAGGGGTGTTCTATCTCCTGTTAAAGAAACTTGTAAAGAAAATTTAGCTATTGAAATGGTGTCATTTGGTGACATTTTTGGTAAACTTACAGACACTGACCGCCCAAGAGTCCAACAATTGTGATAAATGATTAGCCTTATGGCGGGTAATTCATAAAATGTCCTCATTTTGCCTATAAACACAAATAAATTGCTTTGTCTGTAACCATGACTGAAAAATGTCCGTGGAAGAGATTTAGTAATCTTTGATAACAGTAGGATAACGGTAGAAGATGCCCCCTCCCCCTCATGAATTTTGTAAAGACGTATAGTCAAATTTCTGACGTATCTACTGCAAATTACTCCATATATATGCATTCAACGAGAGAAAATGTCACTCTCAAAATGAAGGGAGCCAGCGCCTGCAGAGAGGGACGTCAGCAAGAAGGCATCAGGAAATAGCATTCTTGATGAGAGTTGGAAGTATTTGAAGGATTGCGGGGTTTGCTCAGCGACAACAAAATGGGAAGGGTGGAAAACGAGCCTCGATATGAAAGTACAAAGTTGTGAAAATATTGTATCTGTGAACAAACGGCTCAGTCACACACTTGGGAACTTGGCTAGTTGGTAGTCAATGTACTGGGAGATTGCAATGACACTGGATATTACAGGTCCTGGAATCTGCAGCAGTTCATTCATTGTCTAATGCAACTTTAAGAATAACCATACACAGAAGATACGATACATTTAGGGGAGAACCATTTGATTTCTGAGGGGGGTATGGAGGATTTTGAGAAAAAAAAAATTGTTGCCAGGTGAGATAGAAGAAAAAAAAAATTGATCCTGTCATGGCCTGAGAAAAAAAAATTGTCATAACAGACAGAAGTGAAAAAAAAAATTGTCACAATGCACCAGAAATTAGCAAAATTTGGAAACCCTATTCTCATGTATTCTTTGCCGGCGCGCCGCCATAGGCGGCGCAAATGTTTTTACCACAAGTAATATTTATGTTTTTTCCCAGCACTTATGATATAAGCATGCACTACATAGGTCTACTTTACACCTCAGTACACTCAATGTTTTCCTTCCCTTTTCTGACCCAAGAAATCA
>LD343915.1:159113-174887 GCA_001465055.1 Ptychodera flava | reverse complement strand
TCCCATTTTACATTAATTGGTCATAATATTTTAAATATTTTGACGTTTAGCGGTTGGAATATTCAGTTATTTGCAATATACAATTTTGGCGGGAAAATAACAGATTGTGGTCACGTGACCTGACTTAGGTAATATATTATGATAAATTTCAACTTAATCAAATGCGAAATATATTTTTAGCAATTTTCACAATTTTCTGACCAGGTCTGATTAAAAAGTATGTTCAAACTGATTTTACATATATGTAAGCCTATGCCCATGCATTAACATACCTGAGAAGGTAGAATGTGCCTCCAGTATAGATATTCGGGCGTTCAAATTCTATCAATTCCTTTTGATCTACCACTTGTGGGGGCTCATTATTAGCTCACGTGTTTACACACGTGGGCTAATGTAATAGCGATATCTGTCCGTCTGTCTGTCCGTGTGTGTGTGAGTGTGTGTGTGTGTGTGTGTCTGTCTGTCTGTCTGTTTACACGATAACTCAAAAACGCCCGAACAGATTCAAGTCAGATTTGGTAGACAGGTACCATATGCTACTTGCAAGAACTGATTAGATTTTGGTTAGTGTGGCTTGCATATTAATGAAGTTATGTAATATCATTTTTTTTTCATATAATGCTTTCCCTATGGAGACAGTAATGACAGTGACGACATATATCAAGAAAACCTGCACAAAATTTCATGAAACTTTTCACAGATGACATTCTCAGAACATTATGATGGTACTGTGAGTGTCATGTCAATTATCTGCTCATTTGCATATTTAATGAACTATTGTATTTAGTCACATAACTTTGAAATGCCCTCACCAAATTTGATGATACATGCAACAGATATTGATCTGATATCTATCTAATTGTACTGAGAAGCATTTGGCAGTGTCAAGTTAAGAAATAGCTCATTTGCATATTTTATGAAGTTTTGTAATTAGTCATATAACTCCGAAATAACAGCACCAAATTTGATTAAATCTGTTGCAGATACTGATCTGGCAGATATCTAACTGTGGTGTAAAGCATTCACCAGTGTGAAGTTAATTAAGGGTTCATTTGCATATTTAATGAACTTTGTAATTAGGTGTATAACTCTGAAAGTACGGCACCCAAGTCAGTGAAACCTGCTACAGATATTGATATGATAAATATCTAATTGTACTGAGAAGCATTGGGCAGTGTCAAGTTAAGAAATAGCTCATTTGCATATTTTATGAAGTTTTGTAATTAGTCATATAACTCCGAAATAACAGCACCAAATTAGATGAAATGTGCTGCAGATACTGATCCGACAGATATCTAATTGTGGTGTAAAGCATCTTGTAGTGTGAAGTTAATAAGGGTTTATGTGCATATTTAATGAACTTTGTAATTAGGTATATAACTCTGAAATTACGACACCCAATGCGGTGAAACCTGCTACAGATATTATTCTGATAAATATCTAATTGTACTATGAAACATTGAGCAGTGTCAAGTTAATTAGGGGTTCATTTGCATATTTCATGAACTTTGTAATTAATGATATTACTCCAAAATTACAGCATTACATTTGATGAAACGTGCTACAGATTTTGATCTGGTAGATATTTCATTGAACTGAGAAGCATTGAGCAGTATCAAGTTAATAAATAGCTCAATCACATATTTTATGAAGTTTTGTAATTAGTCATATAATTCCGAAATAAATGCACCAAATGTGATGAAATCTGCTGCAGATACTGAACCAACAGATATCTGACTGTTGTAAAGCATTTAGTTGTGTGAAGTTAATTAAGGGTTCATTTATATATTGAATAAACTTCGTAATTAGGTATATAACTCTGAAATTACTGCACCAAAGTTGGTGATACCTGCGACAGATATTGATCTGATAAATTTCTAATTGTGCTATGAAACATTGAACAGTGTAAAGTTAGTTAAGGGTTCATTTGCATATTCAATGAACTTTGTAATTAATGAATTACTCTAAAATTACAGCATTAAATGTAATGAAACGTAATACAAATGTTGATCTGATAGATATCTAATTGTTCCATGAAGCACTGAGCTGTGTCACCTCAAAGGGACAAAGTCTGCCATTGTTCATGAATTTTGTTTGATGTGAGATACTACATATATTGTTTGACATGTCGAAAGATAATGAATGAATGGGTGACCATGCATCTATTCGACCCCGGTTTTAGACACAGTAAACGAAACCACCGCAAAAATGAATTAATGGTCATGACCATTAATTCATTTTCGCGATGGTTTCATTGATTGTGTCTAAAACCGGGGTCGAATATATGCATGGTCACCCATTCATTATCTTTCGACATGTCAAACAATATATGTAGTATCTCACATCAAACAAAATTCATGAACAATGGCAGACTTTGTCCCTTAAATAAACAGCATATTTGCATATTAAATAATTTTGTAATAAGTGATTTAACTCTGAGAGTACTGTGCGAAAGTTGATCAAACCTGCTACATATAATGATATAACAGATATCTTATTGTTCTATGAAGCGTACTACTATTAATGAAACTGTTGTAAAACATGTGAGCACATTCTGTTCACATCTGGTAAAGCGCTTGGTATAAGGAAACTTTCACCATCTTAGTTTTCCGAAAATCAAAAATATCATTTTTCATCATAGAGTTAACATAGGGATGGCGGTCATTTTGAATTTTAAATATTGGGAAATCTTAGGGGATTTGTCTCTCTGGGTAACAAATTTTGCACGGTGACCCCTTATTTTTATTTGATTTGGTAAGAGAATGGTCAAAAGCTTCATTGAGGAAAGTTTGAGCAAGTTTAATTTCGAGGCGCATACAACCTTAAGGAAAATATGATACTCAAGCTTTCATTTTGCACGTTCATAAGATGGTATTTTTTCATGGCAGGGAGTAAATGTTTGCCGTAAAATGAGTTTACATTTTGAAAAGGATCTAATAATTAAGTAGTAAGTCTGCCAAAGTGGAAAGACTACTTTTAAATGTGTGCCCTCAATGACCGGCAATGAATTATGTGGATTGTTATTGGTTTCCTTTCTGATAGGGGGCTTCAATACACACACACAACTGCAAGTCGAGAAAATCTTATAAGACAGGTATGCGTGAAAACGCATAGTGCGCTGTGCAAAGTGATCGCTATCTACTATCTTGAAGTGAAAAAACTCAAACAGAGGGAAATATTTGCTGTTATTGTTTATTCTATCCTTAAAATGAAACAAACATGTTTTTATTAAGGAAAAAGATGACATCATTCCATTTTTACTAGATTGGTTTGGAATCATAAAATGAAATTGTACATTGATGGCTAGTAATTCCAAATAGCTACATGTTATGAAATGCAACTAGCATTCTCAGCAAACAGTTAGCGCTGATTGCGTTTCTATACTACCCTTGGTTTTGTAAACACACAAATATCACATTACTCTGGGTGTGTTACATGGAACTGTACTTGGTGTCATCTTAACTTATTCAACACTCTGCGACTGATAAATCCAGAGTGTTGAAAATAATGAATCGCCCAAATTCAAAAGTGTGGTTTTATTCAAGTTACAGCTACTGGCCCATGTAGGGGTATCTGTAATTAGTCTTTCTGAAAACAATCTGGGACTGGGCAATGTAATGAAAATGGTGCTGCAATAACGTATCAGCTGGGTTTTGTTTGTGTGTGCTGCTTGAGTGAATTTCCAAGTGAGGTACCAGGTGTGGTGGAAAGGTGAAAATCTATGAATACACGCAGGGATGTGCATCAATGGCAGAATATATTGCAAACAAACACATGCAGAAAGATTTGACCTTTTTCATTGTAGAAAATTGACAGTGGAGAGATAGCTCTTGATCATTGAACAATCCTTCCTATCTCATCATCTTCTTAACCCAAGGTGAGTACAAGTACAGAGTTCAATGTCAATGCAAAAAAATATGTAATTGTGCAATATTCACCATTCATCAATAATTAAAACATATTGTTCTTGTTGGGAAAAAAAGTTTACCAGATGAAATCTGGGCAAAAGGCAATATAACAGATTAAACATCAAGCACCTAACATCAGCTAATTCTTGGAGATCAGTGATAATGATCCTTTTTTTCTTATTCAGATTTTTAAGATGACACCAAATACATCGATATCTATGAGACTTCAAACTGGGCAACCTTTCCACTTTTTAAGAATAGAAAAATATACTCCTATACACAAAGATCACAGCATGAATATTACAACTATCGATAAAGGTTGGGGGGAAAATACCCAGTAATAACTGTTTATTTACTGTTCAAAGTTTATTTCAACATGAGAGCAAGGTGATCCTTTTCCACTAAAATGTACAAATTACCATTAGGAACAAAAAACAAAATATTTTACAAATGATTTCATGTAAGATTAATTGAATGTTGAGTATATATAATTCTAGTGTAAATATACTTAATTTAGTGCTGAAAGATCGTGAAACTGTGACACTGCCACCTATTACATGACTGAGAATTTTTTTTGCTTTTGTTTTTTTCCCAACAGAAAGAAATCTGCCTGTCTTCTGTGTGGATGATTGTTGAATGATGCGAAACACTTACTGCTCATGTACTGTAGTCTGATCCTCATTATTCCTTCTGCAATTTAAACTTTGTTTAAAATGGGTGTAATAACAACAAATGAACGACTATCATGTCTGAATATCCGGCATTTCAATCTGTACCATGGCAAGTCACTGCAATATGAGTGAACTTTACAGAGTGGTAAATTGGAATTACAAATTACTGTTGAAATATTACATAACATCATAACATACGATAAAGCTTAGTAGCAAAGTTGAACGTTTGGCATGAGAAAGGAAAGTCAGTTTGTTGGTCATTGGCTGTTACTACTGAGAGAGATGTGGCAAGACATAGTATTGACAGTTCAAGATGAAAAACAACGTCAACATAAATCACACATTGAGCAAAGAATTCATATATAAATCTTTGCTGCATTTCAAAGATTAGCTAGCATGTTAAATTTTGTGAGTAGCTTTCTTATGCGAAAAAAACTGTGATCAGTATATATAATGGGCATTGATAATGCTACACTGTAGACCTCTACTAGCACCAAGTTTTGAAAGTCATGGATTGGAATGAACTCTAAATGTCACTATCTACACTGTAATATCATTTCCTAGATGATGCATACATTGTGGAAGGGAGTTTGCTGATGTGATGTTTTCATTTATTGAGGAGTTGAAACGATTTTTTTCCTTCTCAAGAGACAATTTGATGGGAGTCTTTGTGTCCAATAAGAATTTACATCACAAATTATGATGACAATACATACTAAAAGCAAGGATATTTCAGGATTTTTCTGACTGGTATTATCCGTAACCCTTGTGGTACACCTGATACGTATGTTTGAACTCTTTACATCTTTATATCCGGATCAAAAGCTGATTTAATCCATGCACTGACGATGTACATCAACAAGAATAAAAAGCATAATGTACAATTTATGCAGCAATGCACACATCGAACTTAAGGCCCATCTACAACTTTCAGACGATGCTGCAATTTTTCTGAATTTGTGTTTGTGTCGTTTGGCTGGGCTGAAGTAATCCAAAAAAATGTCGATAATTTTTATTATGCAAGAAATATTGGTCAATATCTGATTAGCTTGAAATACATGAGGGTGGTCACATGACACCTGATTTGAAAACCCCGTTTGTAAAAATCATCACTCAGCTTTCATGTAGGATGCGCTTGGGGAAAGATATTCCGATGTTCATACTTTATATCGTTTTTGGTCTACTAAGGGGAGGGCTCATTTTGAAGCTCATGGTGTAATAAAATTTTCATCAACTCATTTTTGTGAAAATTGCAAATTTAATTTTTCCCCATAGAGAAAACACAGGGATGGCAGCCATTTTGAATTTCAAATATCGGTAAATTTATGGCAATTTGTTTCAATGGTACCAAAATGTGCCCAGCTACTCCCAATTTTCATTCTTCATTTTGAAAGAGAGTGGGTTAAAGTTTTTTGAGAAAAGTATACGAACAAATTTCAGTTTCCCAATTTTGAGGCGCATACTACCTTAACAAAACATTGCGTGATGGCAGTAAAAACATATGCAAATGTTGATTACACCATCAACTCTATTATCTGAAGTGGTTTGTATATACTGTAGAATCTTGCTTATAACAAACAGAACTACTTTTGATAATCTTTTGATTAGACAGGAACTGCTTTCCCGCAAATTTGATCACCTACATTTTGTAGTCATGAGTTTCTTGATATTTTATAGCTGATACAAAACAAATGGTGATGTTGTGTGAGTGACGTTGTGTGAGATCAGTTTTTTCTGTTGTCTGTGTTGAGATAGCTTCAAATGCACTATTCAATTTCTGAGCAATTTACAAAGTTTATGAGATGGGTGGAGTAACCCTAACCATTTAGTCTGTGTACCTTCACATTGTCTGCACATCTACTTTGATTATAGCCATGTTCCTGTCATAGATGAGCTTCGATACTTCAGCAAATGATATGTAAACAATCTAACCCTTTAACCCTTTCACCCCCAGTTCCCTGTATACAGGTACAACTTTACCATAGAAAACAATGGATTTGGGACAAACCATAGTGGTGAAAGGGTTAAAGGAAGAGTACATGTAGCTGTAACTTTTGATGATTTTTTTTCACTACTTTTGTTTGGCAGTTGCAAGTTTTTGTTCTGTCCATATATTTGAAACTCACTGTTTACTGTTAACATTTGAATTCTTGTGTGGATGAGAAATAACTTGTATACATGAACAAAGCAGTCTGGACATTTACAGGCTAAGTTGACAAGTCCAACACTGTGCATATCAACATGCTGTGGGGAGTAGAACAAAAACTACAGAAAAGCAGACATTAAAAACAAAAATACTGTCAAACCTGTGTGTAATGGTCATACAGGGGGACTAAGACAAAAGTGACCATATCATATGGAGATGGTCTTTCTATATAAGGTGGGTGTTGTAATATTTTTAGTGTAGTTTTTCTGCTGAGTGTTGAACTTAGGAAAAGACAACAGCAATAATGAAATTCAATATCATAAATCTATTAAAATCATGATACGTACATTTCTGAAAGAATTGTAATATATATAACTAGTCAAAATAGACTCATTTCTTGCTTTCCAGACTGAGCATTTTTCGACAGATGTTGTTCAAAGCCAACTATACTGACCATTATATACAGGTTTTGTACCAAACTGGAGAAATTTAATGTGGCTACTGACCATGTAAGAGAGGTGACTGTTTTGCAGAGGGCATTTAACATGTAAAATGTTATACGACCGCCACATGGTGACCACTATAAAAAGAGACTGCTCTCTCAGGGTGACCACTAAGATAGGTTTTACTGTAGTGAAAACAAAATCATCAAAAGTTACTGCCAGAGTCCTGTTAATTCTTCGATCATTCTGACATTTCATTTGGCCTGACCTCACTAGTGATACACAAACAATTTTGATAAGACTGTTCTAACACCCAGTACAAATAATATGAAACACAGTTCAGGAAAAAAAATGACCTTATTCTGATAGGCAATCTTAATTTCTACAAACTACTCTTTAAATATTATATATTTTTCACAAATTTGATAATCTTTAATAAAACAAAACCATGATATTGCAAATGTACCAATGTTCATGAAGTTATCACTATTGGGACACACAATGAAATGAAAGTTTTCTACAAAGTAAAAAAGAAATTAAGGAAAATACATTTTTTCAAAAAATATGTACGAATGTCTTATAACTGCTAAATTCATAAACTGAGCATGAATCCAACATGGCAACAAAAAGGTTGCTGAGAAATGCTGGTTCAATTGACTAGACTTTGTGCCTGCGGTGAAATGAAATATCCATGATAATAGGACAATACAATGATCCTTAAAATTGGACAAAAGGGAAAAAAAGCTAAATTATGTGGCAAATTATTTAAACTCGTACACTTGTTAGACTGTAACAGTAAGCAAAGATAGTTTAATAAAGTGTAAGATAAAGAGCTATAAGGAACTACAGGACTTGCAATTGTAAACATAATGGCACAATTTATTCTAATAGCAAGGAATGGTGCATTTGCTGTTGTTGTTACTACAGAGCATTTACTTTCTTAACTTTTTTATATTTTCTGGATGAAGAATTGCCTTGTTTTTTATACCTAAATTACCCACAATAGAAGGAATGCTTTGCCAAATGAAAGTTATCACCTTCATTTTGACAAAAATTGACATTGGGTATTTATCAGACAAAAAAAAAAGAACAGAAGCATTCGAAAGGAACAATGTGCACAACTTGACACACCCCATCCGTAATCTCTCTTGTGATTTGTATGGTCACATGGTATGCGCCATATTGGCACTGATGCATGCACAGAGCCAGTTACTGGGTAACAGTTCAGACAACTATTTCCTTGATAAGTTCAACCCTTTCACCCCCACTTCCCCAGGTAGAGGTCCAACTTTACCATACAAAACAATACAACTAGGATAATCAATGGTGGTAAAAGGGTTAAAAGAGCTGTGTATGTATATACACATTCTGATCACTGTGTTGCAACCAGACCAGCTGTAGCAGAGAAACTTTTTCAGTGAGCATATTGGACGAGGTATGTCATAAAGCACACATTGACTGGCCATATTATGTCTGTTACCCTTTCGGCCTGCAGCTTGCCTCCAAGACATTTTGTTTCCTGAAGGTACATGTAAAAAGAAACAGACCACATTTGGTGTGATTCAAAGCCACTGGGGAAAACAAAGCTATAAACTGTTACCTTTGTGGCAGTCAGTATGCGTGATCTATTTCACAGAACTGGCATGTCACCAAGTGTACTAAAAGCCCTGTACATTTATAAAGATTATATTGCAATAAGCAAAGCTTCACTTCTTCATGTATCATACCTTATTACAACTCATCAAATCATTGGACGACTCAAATGTTTATAGAAGTAGTAATGAATAAAAATCCAACTCACAACCACAGTTGAATACCACAACCATGATTAATTCAAAACGTATGTCTACTTTGCTAAATGACACTTGTGAGAAATTCAAATGTGACAATATTTTGTACACTGTATACATTTGTGTTCCAAATCACAATAAGGATTACTGAAAGCACTTGGATAATCTTTGTATAGAAAGACAATTTCCTAATATTAAAGCCGATGTGAAATGAAAAATGTTTTCAATAAATATGGACAAATAGAATCAATGCAGATTGATGCATGTCATATCAACACAGACATTTTGGTAGGAGAAGGAAGAGTTTGGACCGATAACAATGATCAAACTCCTCTGTACGGCTTTGCTACCTTCACATTAACAACAAAACATGTATGCCTTGACACTGTAACAGAAACTTTAACATTTGTACTGACTATGATGATGTAGTGTAACCCTTAGGCGTCAAAGAAGTGTTACTGATATCCAGGTAATGAAAAATGATGTCATATCACAAATGAATTCACACGTTTCCCCTGAAAACATGATTTTTGCAGTTCTTCCCACTCAAATCAGAGAAATACGGCATTCTAAATGTGAACAGTCACAAAGTTTCTCGTCTGTAAAGAAAATATACAGCTTTATGTTGTGTAGCTTTGAGCTTGTTTAAATTTACATGTTGAAAAAGATACCATAAACTCTGCTTAACATCGACATTGGTTTGGCTACAGTCACATGGCTATCTGTCTGTTGATTGGCAGGTTTTGATCACATGATGTACCTGTGTGTAGCGTCACTGCCTTGATCACAGGTCTCCATCATTAATGTCTTCAAACACATCTTTCTGGCCAGCTGTGTTATTCTTTAGTCTTCCGAAGATGTTTCTTGATGAAAATCCCTAAAAAGCAACATAAAACCTTGTTGATAAAGAGGTTGTGATGGGTGACACAATCATTGACCGCACGAAAGATGACTCATTCTCTACTCCTGCAAACTACCTCGACAATAAGAAAACATATTTTCAACTATTTTTCTAGGAGCTGTTGACTGTTTCTGCTCAAATTTGAACTTTTGACCTCTTAGACATAACATGTATTCAATGCACCATACACAAGAGGGCAAAAACTTTTGAGCAGAAACCATTGACAGCTCATGGAAAAATGGTTGACAATACATGTTTTCATCGTTGAAGTACATGTAGCTTGCTGGAGTAGAGAATATGACCTAGATGGTCAATAATATAATGGGTACAGGTTGATAAATTCAAATATTAATATATTTTATTATTTTGTGAGCTGAATTAGTGGCACCAATCAGTGTTGTAATAAACTACCAATAAAGCCCATGGGTTGGCTTGCAGTAATTCTGTGGTGATGACCCCTGACCCGAGCACGATCAGTACGCCATAGCACCATTTCAAATTCACAGCTATAATACAGCATATGCTCAGACTTGCAGTATTTTCCATCGCAACACCTTGTTGACGATATACTTTCCCTCAGTAAACTGCATGCAAACATTAGCTGACTGTTAGATGTAGAATATAGAAACTACATGTACAATGTATGATCCCTCTGTGACTCAAGTCACCCCTGCATGTTTCGGCATAGACAAACACAAAATTATGAAATCCCTGTTTTTTTAAAGAAAACCAGTGATTTGTGAACGTACACTACACAAGTAGTGCATTTGCTTGTAACCATTTTTGAAAATGCATAATGAACCATGTCTAAGGAATGAAACCATACAAGTGCTGGTGAAATAAAACAAGGTTGTGAATTTCAAGATATTTGCACCACCACAGAGATGTATTAGGTGCTTAATCCTCTTTTCTCCCAAGTGGTATTTATTTCCATGGTTTGTCTACAGAGCCTGGTAGAAAGAGGATAAATTCTCACCCTGCCAAGTTCATCTGTCACTATCAGGTCTAGTTGGCTAAAAACTAGTGAGGCACAACATACCCAATACTGTGAATTTTACACAAAAACTCGAACATTTGAGGCTACTGAAAAAATAATGTAAACATGACATGCATGTGAAATACGTAAAAATACATGTTGATTTTGGTTAAATACCATCTTTGCTGACTTTGCAGATGTAACAGGCCTTTATACCATTTTTCTACAAACTTGGCAGATGGGTATAAAGTAACAGACATGTCAGGGTAAGGCTACAGAAAATCAATCAAGACATATCAGACCATTTTTTCTGATAGTAAACACTCTGAAAATTTTCCTATCATCCAATGTCACAGTATTATTTCAGTACATCGCTCTTCCATATAAAGTAGAACGCGCCTCAGGGACAGAGATTTGAACTCTCAAACATTTCTAGCTCTATTCTGATCTACCACTTATGGGGGCTCATCTTAAAGCTCTTGGAGTAAAAAACTTCACCATCTTAATTTTTTGAAAATTGAAAATTTGATTTTTCTTCATAGAGTTAACACAAGGATGGCGG
The DNA here is from genome assembly GCA_001465055.1 of Ptychodera flava. NCBI lineage: Eukaryota > Metazoa > Hemichordata > Enteropneusta > Ptychoderidae > Ptychodera > Ptychodera flava. The sequence continues at coordinate 163,490 of LD343915.1, read as the reverse complement.
CCATATTGAATTTCGAATATCAGAAAATCTCAGGTAATAGGTCTCTCTAGTGCCAATTTTTGTACTGTGAACCCTGATTTTTATTTTTGATTTGGTACGATAATGGTTGAAATCTTCATAGAGGAAAATTTGAGCAAAAGTTTAAGTCTTTCACTTTCGAGATGCATACTACCTTAATAATGTCAGCAGTAATATTCACCAGGTGATAAAATGACTGAAGAGTTGTGCATTTGGGTATAAAATTCAAGATATCGTGTTCTACACGCCATAACAATGATTTGAGGATGTACAATTGGTACAGCGGATATATAATCAGTATTGCTAGATTCTACTTCTATTTAACATCCATCATCAAAAATTTAGCTCACCAGTGAAAAATATATGTCTTTATTCCCGCATACATGTAATGTAGGCCTCTGGGCCCTTATATGAAAACTACAATACGTGTCTTCCAGAGACACACATTGCCAACAGAAAAATATGGCATCACACATTAAATACAGAGAGAGTGTTGTTTAATCAAAGACAGGAGAGTGAATCAAGTCAATAATGGTTTGCATTTTTACAGCAATGGTTTTTTAAAAGGTGAAGTTTACTTGAACATTACATATAGTTTTCATTCAAGGCTACATTTACATGGGTGTATGTATTTTGACTGAGATATGTGCGAAGTACTGAAAACGTGACAACAAGAAAGGGGTTTTCTCACGATACTTTAGTGTAATCTCATGGGAGGAGATACACTTGTTGGTCTCAACATTGTAACTGTGATGAATTGTGCCAATCATGGATTAGCATAGTGGCATACAGCTCTGCAGATCTCAAAGCAGTGACTCTTATCTCGAGTACAGCAATTTCAGCTTCACCTAAAAGTCAATTGCTTTGCTCCTATTCATATAATTCTTATTGAAACTGGGATTTCCCAAGGGAACAACAGAAATAAAATATGCTTTTTTGAACAAACTGGCAGGCTTGTCTGATCACAGATTCAATAAAGAAGGTTTTAATTGGGATTTACGTTCAAATATTATGTTGCATCAACTGGAAGGAAATGGACGGCAGAATTATTTTATTGAATCGCTACAAAATGCCAAAGGAAATAGTGTTAAGCATTTTAACGAAGGCTGTGCAAACAGGACATCAAAATTGAGTCAAAACGAAATCACAAAATACTACTTTGAATGACAGGTACAGCGTTGGCAATATTAAAAAGTGACGACAATGAAATCAGTAATTACCTGATGTACTCTCAATTTCTGCATCAAAGTTGGTAGATTCAAATGGACAAACTGAAGATCATACATGTGAATTTTCTACAAAATGACTCTTGTTTTGTGTTCTGTTTGAATTCCTTCCTATCAGCAACAAGTCTTGCTTGACTTTGCCATAAAACTCTGTCCTACCTGACTTCCGTACTTTACACTTGACTTTTACAGTCTACCAGATGTTGACTTGCAAGTTTTAAATACAAGTATCTGACAGTTGGTCTGTTTTCTTTGGTTTGATGAGAAAGTTTATTGCACTTGGAAAACCTTTAGTTAAAATCCTTAGTAACTTATGCTGGCTTTTCATGCATATATAGTACATATATTTTACTGTACTTGCCAATAATTCATTATTTCATGGAAGGCTAAATGTAATTATGATCCCTGACTATGATCTCCATGTATGTCCCGGTATTGTTAATCAAATAGTTTTAGATCTATGGTATATGAATATGAGTTATAATCACCGGATTTTAATACTTAAAATAATGATCATTAATAAACTTTATGTATACAAACATACAGACGCCAGAGACTTATCATATACGCTCTCTTTGGTATTTATTCATATACCAAATATGAGCTAAAAACTAACGTATATGTACATGTACAGTGTATGGTCATTCAAATATTCGATGACAAAAGGGGAGACAAGACTGATTGCCCACCTGCTGTATCAGTTAATTAAACCAAAATAGGACAAGAATACCAGTAAGCACATATATGTACAGACATCTTACTTTCTCGTTTGACTTTGAAAAGGGTAGGAGAAACAAAAATGGAAGTAAAGGTGTTTGCGTCACATTAAATCTTGAAAATGAACAAACTGGAGCTTGAAAGCCACATTGATGAGATCACAAATACAGGAAAATCCGTATATATGTCAAAGTACACTATCTGTCGGATAACTTTGACAAAATCAGTGTGACAGGCTGAGGTTCTGTATCCGGGAAAGACCAATTAAACTGGTGAGTCTAGCTTTGTCTCAGTATGAGTACTCAGCAGCCATATTGCGTTATCAAAATAAATAGTATGCATGTGTTGCATGACAGATTCACACAATGCGAAACAAGACTTAATTTGAAGTGTTCTTTTTAGCTAAAACAGCAAAATGACTGCATTTGCAGCCAACAGGTCACATCTGGTCAGGCTGTGTTGCTATTAAAAGTGTATCATGAATTCAAAGTATCAAGCGGTGTGTGTCAGACCGATGGTGGATGATATGATAATTTTAACATCAGAGGCATCTAATAGCATTAAATTTTGGTTTATTAATGGTAATTTGGGTTATCAATGATTTTGATGAATTTCAATATTTGAATATAGCATAAATACTACATGTATATGTACCCTGACAGCACTGATGTACATAACCTTCGTAACTTAGCACCCAGCTGCATTCATCAACTCTGATAATTTAGAAGGATCAGTATATAACCTTCACAAATCTCTTGCAAAGTCTCTTCTCTACACATCTACACCTTTAGAGTCTATTGAAAGTTGGTTTGTGCAGACACACACACAATCATGAATGAGACAGACAGACAGACAGACAGACACACACACACACACATGCACATACAGAAATGAAGCACAAGATATTGGCATACTAACGAGTTCATTGAAGGAGTTGGCCAGCAAAAATTTTGTAATGCTTACATAAATGTTCATATTTGATGTATTGTGAAATAACTGAACATCCGCACGTTTGACATGAAAACCCCTCTTCACAAAATCTTAATCCATGTGGTAGAGTGTCAAAGCACATTTGAATGGTATAATCTCACTCCTGTGCCAAATCTGCCACACATAGTTTAACATTGTCAATATCTCGCATACAATAGTCACTCTCTTGTACAAATTTAATACACTGAAGTGTGTGCTTTACTTTGGGAACTTTAGCTGTGACTGTCTTCTTGCTAAGGTTAGATAAGGCCATAACAAATTGTTTCTGGTCCTTGACGTTCTGCAAAAGTGATGCACCGACATGGCTTTCTGTATTTTTTTATTTTTTTTCCTTTCTTTTTTTATTCCTAATAATGCTGGTTTGGCATTATTGATGCAACAGTTATTGTCTTGTATCACTGGCTGCAGAATACTTCTGTTTTCTCTTTAGTATTTTTGGACATGCAAACAGGGATATCAAGGATAGCTGTACTGATGAGTATGTAACCCCCAAAAAGACATGATGCACAGGTTCTGAAATGATGCAGGCGTTGACCAGAAACGATTTTTTTTGGCCTAACCACAATACAAAGTTTATTAATTTCAGTAATATTCTTCTTCACACGATACTGGGCTATACTGGCAACTTTTATAAGACTAAAGCCATTTACCTTGCATAAAACAATTCAACAGATTTCATTTCCTTCCTTTCACATTACCATGGCAACAACTCACCTTAGTGCCTGCAGCTGCTGCAGCTCGGCTTGGCCTAGCAACCATTTCCTCCTCATATTCTTCATCCTCCTCATCTTCATCATCCTCATCTTCATCATCAGCCTCTTCATCGTCTTCTTCTTCTTCTTGTTCATGCGCTTGATTTTCTTTCAACCAATTGATCTCTGCCATAATCCGTTCAAAGCAGTCAAACATATAATTGTACTGTCAAAAACATAAATTCGAAGAATCAATAAAGGTTAAAAGACATGTAATCAAAATGCACAATTCCTAGAAGCTTTTAATTTGTATTATCTCCTGTCTATGTATGGATCTACTACTGGGCAGTTCCTGAATTCTTTGAAATGCAGTGAATTAATACGGAGATGGCTGATGGTATTCATTCTTCAGGTGAATAAATAACTCAATTATTTTGTTTAATTTGTAACAGCTCCACTGTTACATCAAACTTGATATTCTTTGAGATGCAGTGCATGAATTAATATGGTGACAGCTGACAGTATTATTTCCATTCTTCACATGAATAAATAATTTGATTATTTTGTTACAGTTCCACTGTTAGAGGGGTTACATCAGACTAGAGAATAATTCACGTGACCTTAAAAAGCCAGTAGCTGTAACTTTCGATGATTTTTTTCTCTATTTTTGTTTCGTAAGTCACTTGCAAGTTCTTGTTTCTCCAAAGCATGCTGGAATGCCAACTCTTTATCGT
>LD343915.1:139192-157827 GCA_001465055.1 Ptychodera flava | reverse complement strand
TTATAGATTTTCAGAAAGCCTAGATATACAGGAACATTTTTGTTACCATAGTGTCACCATAGTTTACATAACTATCACGTGACAGGTAATGTGTATAACCTTTCAAAAATCGGTTTTTCCTATATTTTGTTTCAATGCTTTGAGATATGTGACTGAAATTTGTGTGAGTGCAAGCTGTCCTAAGGATCTTCTAAAGTGTGTCTCAGAATTTTTTAAACCTTCAAACAATTTTTATGCCAGAAAAACTTCCAGAGTGGCAAATTTAACCCTAGTTGATATCTTTAAAATTGTGCTCAAAAAAACAACTGAGCAAGATATAAAAAATCTGAGACACGCTTTGGAAGAACGTTGTGACAGCTTGCACTCAAGCAAGTTTTGAGTTAGATATTTTGAAGCATCGAGACAAAACATAGGGAAAACCGATTTTATAAAGGTTATGCAAATTACCTGTCATGTGATAGTTATGTAATACAATGGTGACACTGTGGTTACCAAAATGTTCCCCTATATCTAGGCTTTCAGAAAATGGATAATTTACGGGGGTTCTGAGCTTAGTAACCACCAAAGAATTGTTAGATTAAAAGGTCAATTTCTTGTCTTGGAACCTTAAGCTGAATTAATTATCCATGATCATTGTGTGAGAGAAATAATGGTGATTGAAATGCTGTACTTCTCTGTTGACTGGTAATGAATTGATATCTAAATTATATTATCCATGGATTAGGCTGCATTCAAAAACACCTGTGGAGGGGGAGAAAATCCAAAAAAGTTCTCTGATTTTTTCAAATGCTCCCCATAACAAACTCAAAATGCGTTCAAATGCCCCCTTCTGACTTGCTGTAATTTTCAGGAAGGGATGGAGGGCGTTATTTTGACATATTTCCTCTTTAATCGGAAAATGTCATCTTGTAAAACAGAAAAACAGTGATCACATAAAAAAGGTTTGGAAACAGGATGATTTCCTTCACCTGTCAGGAAAACTGGACATGATTAACTTGTATAAAACGGACATTAACTGCAACTTTTGGTCAAATTTTCATTATGCTTTGTTCTGTGTATCGACTGCAGTTTCTTGTTCTACTCCCCACTTCATGCTTGAATGACAAATATTGTGTTTGGCAAATACTCTGTAACCAGTATATGCATGTGTAAAGACCATAATCATTGTTCCTGATGGCAAATGAATTCAAGGATGGACTTAAATTCAATTTTCAACAATAACAATGCAGACTGTACTTATATAAAACTGTGCTTGACTTTCATCACGCTTCAATAGCAGAACAAGACACTGCAGTTGATACACAAAACAAACCACCTAAAAATGTAGCTAAACATTAGTATAACAGATATAAATGGACAACACATATTTCATATCCGTCAGAGAAAGGTTTGTTTCGAGTTCCCCATTACCTAAGTTCCAAAATCCCTTAAAATGTCCCAAAACAGACCCTTGATATTTTCAAATCCCCCTCGTCAAGTCTCCCCCCTCCCGAGGTATTTGTGAATGCAGCCCTAGCTAATTAATTTTGATGATTGCTACAACAGACATTTCTGATACTCATTTTAAAAGAGCATTAAGTAATTCCCAGTTCTCAAAGGTATCATTTTGACCAATTACAACACAAATAGAATCAAAATAGTTTCAAATGAGATCAGTTGTTCCAGGTACATGTAGTGTACAATAATTTTACTTCAAAAAATCTTTCACTGATACTAAAAAAACGATAATTCTTGCTAAGATAATATTTCATCATGGACTTACAATCATAATATAAATTCAGAAATTGTTTAAAAATGGGGCACTTTCAAACTCTTAGTATGAAATACCGGTACAGGCAACTGGTGTTCTATGACAAGAATCTCTATTAAATTCATTATGTGCACTATTGCCAGTGACAAAGCCATTCTTTCACGTGCACTGTTGTGAGAGCATTTGCTTTCCAATTTCCAAGATTGTTCAAACACACTGACTAATCTTACCTCAAGTTGTCCATCTTCTGTGCAGGCCTGTAGTTTGAAATGTTCAACCCCACATGATGCAATTATATGACCTATTTTTCTGGCGTCACAAGCACAATGTGGGAAACTAATGACGTTGTAGCCATCCAAGCCACGAGCTACTTGTAAATACTGTTGATAAGATGAAAACAACAACAAATTCAGATTATGCACATATTGTAACACCAGGTATGTTTAGTTCATTCATTATTATCTTTCAAACATCATGAAGTATAACTTAAGCTATATAAGTTGGAAGAAAAACTGCTGACATTACACACAAAGGGTCACTATGCAGCCCATCTGAAGCACAAGACATCAGTATAAGATGTATTATGAACATTAGGCGATGCATGGCACCATAATCCAAGTCTCTCCTTTGCAGTATTTTCGTAGTAATCTTATTATTGTACATATTACGTCCGTGCCTGGGGCATCAAATGGGATGAGCATTGACCCTTTTCGTGCAATGTCAACAATTTTTCTTCTGATTTATAGCCCAACGATGGGAACACTTCAATATCTTGTATGTGCTTCTGGACAGATTGTGCACTACAAGCATTGAGCACGAGACATATTCTAACGGTCGTCCAAAAGGTCGTTTGAAACAGTGCAACAGTGAACGCGCAGAGGCAACCACAGAATGCACTTTATGGGGTCAACTGGAAAAGGTAAATGTTAAGGAACGTGCGATCCATGTTGCCTTTTAGAGCACACAAAAATCTATTGTTCTCAATGGTAGATATATAATTGTAACACTGTATTACACAAATACCACAAATGATGTGCTGGGACATTCAAACTTAGCACAGCATATTGCCTAATGCAAGGTGGAGGTACAGCGCAGGGTATCATCCATTGCTTTGTGTCAGATGATACACAGTGCAAATGTCCCAGAGCATCATTTGCTGCATGTACGTTTGTAATAACCTCACATAATCCTACAATATCTTAGACAGCTCTGCCGGTCACTGAAAATGTTTTTCATGGATGATGAATGTGGTGTAACCCATGTGTGTGCTTTAATAAGTGTTTTGAGTGATTTCAAACATACCTTACTACAAGTGAAAGACAATGCTTTCATCAAACAATATACATGTACACTATGTGATACTGAAATCTTGTAATTACATGTAATGCCTACTGTTCAGGCAAAAATTGAAGTTCGTCTTGCAAAAATATCATAGTCTCATGTCGAGTTTCTTGTGACTCAAAGAGATATACATTTGAAGACATAAATATTACAAAACCAATTTTGAGGATTGCCTTTGTGCAGTTGACTTCAATGTAGAGTTTTGATATCACGGACCATTAAGACAATGTGATTGGAAGGTTGCTTTTTCGTGTGCTCACTTGGACATAAACTATTTCCCACATAAACTTCAATGTTTTCATATGCACCAAAAGTGAAGTACATTTATACTAAAATGAAAAGACGACACTTATTGTGATATCATAGACTAGTAATAGTCTAGACATTTACATGTTCTTCAAACAGAAAGGATTCCTACACAGAATTTCTAAGGCTACGAATTGCCATAATGAGTTGCAGAAATTAAATCTGTCTTACAACATGCACTTATCGAGTTGAAACATGTTGCTTTAAAAGTAAAATAAACCAACACATACCCTGACATTTACAAAGCGATAAGGACGCTGCCACATCATCGATACTTTTTCATGAAGGAAAGACACTCATTTTGATAACAGCTGGAGACTTCAGCTCTACAAAAATTGATCTCAGTATTGACGCTTTCGACAAAGCCGCCTCACCTGTAATTTTTTATGATTCTCTTGCAAAGATTTTAGCTGATATAGACTGTTACCAGGTTTTATACGGCCTTTCCCGATGTCATCAACAGCCTATAAAATGAGCATAGAGAGAATGTGTGAGCCCTATGGCAGGTATCATAGCAACAATATTAATCCGGTAGAATGAGATGATTTACAAATGAGGAGGAATTATGCTAAATAGTGTCGGGAAGGATTCCTTGGAATGACAGCTATATAAAGATGACTTGGTATTGTGGACCATGAAAGGACACACATGTAGTGATATGTAGTTGTGCTTTGAGCACAAGAACACAGAACCAAATAAAAAGAGTTACACTGACAATGAATAGAGAAGACTGGGACAGTATGGTCTGATAGCAAGAATGCTGTATGTTTGTACTTTCAATGTGTGTATGTATGACTTTTATTAGTTAGACGTAATATTGCAATACACAAACATTTAGGCTAATATCCAAAACGAAAGTAATAGGCAATGCAGGAAGGTCATATTGTGATATTACGACTATTAAAATCAAAACAAAAGTAACTATAGGGGTCTCCACGTGGGGATTTTTAGGGATGGTCCCCCTCTGTTTTTGGAACATTCTATTCATATTTACAGAGCAAAAGGAACAATTTTCACACCAAAAGAATATGCAAATTAAGCATTGTTATGTAAATTGACCAACCCTCTGTTTTTCCAAGGTATGGAGAACACGAATCGTAGACGTGAATCCACAGCAATAAGCAATTCCACAACCGACCCATTTCTCATTCTATTGAGGATATTACCCTTTCAGTGAACTGGCGCTAGTAGGAAGAATATCGTGTCAAATGAAGTGAAAGGGAATCAATATACGGACTGCAAGGTATTAAGGAATCAGTCACATGAAATTAAGCTGGAATATGTGGAGAAGTTAGGAACTACAATTTACTGATCGGTCTGGTTGATTTGATTAGGGCACTTTTACAAAACTGTCTGATTCAGACTTCATGAGCTGTTGGAATCTACTTAAACAAATTCTGCTTTCCTGCTGTGACCTCAACACAATCGAGTGACATTATGGCTGACTTCAAAAACAAAATCAAGGTGTTAAGAGTGGGAGTGAAATCAAGGTGGGGACACTTCTACTGTCAAAATGTCACGAATTTTGAGAATAATTTACAGTTTTTTTCGAATCAGCTTCCTCACTAAAATGAGACATTCACTTAATAAAGGATCATCTGCAGTCGTAAATAGATTTTATTAACCGAAAGGTTGACCTTTATAGTATCCTGCAAAATTTGGGTAAAATTTGAGGTTAATGAAAATGATGGAAGAGGAAATGATAAAATTTCATATTCCATGCAGTGTCATCATTTTTACACCATCCACACATGCTACATATTGGATGACGACATTGGTTTGTGACTGGCGTGTTTACCTCTCTGTAAACCTGAATTTGGAAAACGCTGGATTAGAAACATAGCCATAACAACAATTAAGTTTAAATTGGGTCTATGCGTGTGGTAGATAAATACATAATCCCCCACTAACAGTGTGGTTGCATCACAGACTTGTCATTCCCTAGTGTGTATTGGCCATATCCCCCTCGCCAACTGCTCGGAAGGATAGGCCAGCTACACAGGGAAGCACTCATCTGTGACGCAGCCACACTCATTCAGAATATTGGGGGTTATATACAAGTATAAATATACAATATATACAAACAAATACACATGTACAACGTATACACACACTAGTATATCCATTCGTTGTCATAGTAATGTCAACAATTCTGATTCCAGAATGTATAACTATTTTCACACGTTACAGCTCATTAGCAGTCTGTTGGGTTTTTTATTATCACAGTATACAATTTGGCTTGGCTGTAATGACTGTACAATTGTTTGTATCTGACGATTTTTGAAAGACTGAGCCGCTAAAATTAAATCACTTGAATGTCTAGCGTGAATAGTTTCAGCATAGTCAGGCTTGATATGAATTTATTACTATCAACGCATGAACCAGGTAAATAGGTGTTCTCCATGCCAATACAGGTTACCTTGGGGAATGAACATTTTGTCGACAGGATTCAAGAGTTGTTGTGCATTACAAAGATGTCTAAAAATAAAGAAATGTCATACAAACTAAATGTTGGAGTCTATGACCTGATTTGTGAGTACAAGAAGAATAGGTCGACAGTTGTCAGTCGATACAGTAAAGATTAACATTAAAGCCGGACAATATCTAATGCCAACTGAAAAGGTTTTCCTGAAATAGTTGTATCAAAGACTGAGGCGGATTTTACTTACTTGCCAGAAAAAGAAATTGACTGCCATGTCATCGTCATTCAGTAAGACTTCATGCTGGATGGCAAATATCCATTTCCTTAATGCTATGCAGGTATTTGTCGCAGTGGAGTAATTTTGAATGTACAAGTTGTGTGGGAATTCATTGGCTTGAAGTTTACGCTCTGCAAGGACAGGAAATAAAGACACTGAAACAGACACACCAACCATGGCAAGTTCACTAGCCATGAAAGGCTTTCTAAAACCTGTATACATACTGAAGAAATCTCAGCGTTTTCCATTTTTGATCAAATTCTTTTGTAACACTTGATGATTAAAAATATATGTATGTTTGGAACAATACTTTTGAACTTTTCGTTTCAAATGTTTTTCATTATGTATACGTGACTGACTCAATTAACTGTCTCAGGGACTAGATACATCATGTCATTGGTTCATTGGTGTCTTGCTGTTTTACTAGTATATCAAAACAGCTTAGGTGTTTCTGCAATTTCTACGAAAGCTCTACGCACGCTGTGAACATTCCCATAAAGTATGGCTAATGCATCAATGCTGGAATGACTCTAAGGATGCAACTGCCGGATAACGTAAAAATTAATCTGCGGAAAGACCTATGGCTGGCAGTTCATCTTTGTCTATAAAAACCACAATAATTGATGTGGAATGATTTTTAAGCTTTGTTGAGATGCCAGCAAAACTATCACTGTTTCACCTTGGCTGCTAGCCATAGAGTTGGCATCTTATAGACAGATCTTTTCCAATGAAATCTGATTGGACATCAAAGTCCTATCTAACAATATCAGTAATACCAGCCAATTGATTACAAAGATGTCTGTACTTTCATTTGTTAGGAGGCTGAAAAAAAATCAGGCTTTGCATTGCCCTCTAAACATTCTCGTGGGAGATGCAACTTTTGGGATTTGATGTCAGTGGGACACTGAAAAATAAGGCCAAACTAGGCTAATTTTCCAACTGGATGGGCGTCGATCATACGAATAAAATGAACCATAGTTTATCAATGAACAAGTTTATACATATCAGACAAATTTAATGGGTGATTAGTGCATGAACTGCTCTCCACTTACATGTTGAAAATTGTGATTTTGATGTTTAATTCATACTTAATTCACAAAAATAATCCAGCTGAGAGCACAAATTCTTCGTAGAAAAACCATATGAAATCAACCAAATACAATATTAGCTTAATATGCGGAATGATAAAAATAAGGTGACCCTTGAAATATGTGCATAGATGGAGAAAACATTGCAGGATTATGTACTCAGACCAAGGTAACTAACTCATCATTGCCCATGCTTACCAAAAGTATAATCCATAATTTCCATCAAGGCAAAGACATTGGCGGTTTCTTCATCCATTCCTAGCTTATCCATTACTGCCTGAAATGGACCAGAAAAAAGGCATATTAAGAAAGACTTCTCACACTCTCAAATGACACTGTACCTACATGTTGCAGTGGGCTGGGTGTGACCCGTGAAGTGGAAAGATTTGAAACAGACTGCAAAGATGAGAAAAGCTGAGGTTTGAAGTGGAAACAGTTTTCAGAATGAGGATTGTGATGGGGTCAAGGGTGAAACGAGGGTTTGAAATGTAGATGTAGTGATGGAGTAGAAGGCAGAACAGAGGTTGGAGGAGCAGGGATTAATGGGCTTATAGGGTTAAGTGAAGGTTTAGAAGGGGGGACTGCCATGGTATTGAAGATTACCATGAAGATTACAGAGTAACAAATGAGTGAGAGAGGCAGAGGTGAAAGTAAAGAAAGAGACACTTTATTCTACTCTGATAATAATAATCAGCTGTACTATTCATACTTTTATTCAGTTTTGAGCTTTCTGTGTCATTTTATCATGTCTTAATAGTCTTCTGTCATTTTGCATTTTTGATCTGAAAATGGATTTCACTGCCACTCAGTGTGATAAATAAGAAAGAAAAAGAATAAGTAACATTTAAATTCCATTATAATCTGCATAGCACTTTATAATACGTAAATGTTGTATCCTGATTGGCAAGTCACTATGAGTCAAAGAGTCTTGTGACATAGACTTTTTCCAGGTTTTTTCAACCCTCTTATTAAATGAACAGTAGCTGTAACTATTCATGATTTTTTTCACTATTTTTATTTAACATATCAAAAGCAATTTCCTGTTTTACTCCCCAAAGCATATTGAAACATAGTATTTAGTTTTATATCAACACAGCATGTAATGGTCTCTCTTAATTGTCTGACTTTCAATTCTGCAGGTTTCTAAATTTCACAAAATAGAACTGGCATTGAAAAGAACTCTGTCATATTTATGGTCATCTGCCATTGTACCATGTACATGTACCATATCATGTGTCCTTTTCAGGATGGTGTTGACTGTGACATGAATGTGAGGATGCTTAGGATGCTACCAAGGTCTATTCACAGATTAAAGAAGTATGCTCCTTGAAGTGAAACACTTAAACTTTTGCTCAAAATTTCCTTGATGAAATTTTCAACCATTCTCGTCCCAAATCAAGGATAAAAAGCAAAGGTCACCATGCAGCGTTTGGTACCGGAGAAAGAAACAAACTAACATTTATTTGAAATTCAAAATGGCCACCATCCCTGTGTTAACTCTACAGGGAAAATAAGATTTTCAATTTTCAAAATACTAAGACGATGAAAATTGTTCTTACTCCAAAAGCTTTAAAATGAGCAATCACAAGTGGTAGATAGGAAAAGTATTGCAAAACAGGAGTCTGAATATCTGTCCCCAAGGGGCATTCTACCCTACAAACTGTATAAAATCACACTTCCAGCAACTTTCTAATTTACAGGCGTGTAAACATGGCAAGCAAGCATGATTAAGCAACTGGTAAATACTGTATAATGACTTGAATGATACAAACCAACTTTCCACTCTGTGCAAGGAACGATAAACCTATTGATCTAAAATCTACGATCAAAGGGTAAACAACTGGTCTGATTGACCGTAGACAAAGACATCTGGAGTTATCGTGTTCAGACATACCAGTACAAGATTGAATACTTTTTCCCCTAATCTGCATTATTAACATCTCAGTTTGCTTCACTACGTTATAATAAAATGTTTAGGGTCAGTGCATTTGAACAAAGGCAACCAGAAGTGAGTTCGGGTACATGAGCATGACAAGCATCATTTGTAAACTGACCTACCTCATACACATCATCTGTGGTACTGTTTCGTCTGACGGTCACAGTGATTGTGTTTCTATCCGGTAAAAGTACCCTTAGTTCTACTTCTGTTGTGCCAGTGACACCCTGTCAACACAAACAAACAGACAGTTACTCTCAACTTAAAACCTACAAACCAAACTTCTCATTTTGAAAGTATTGGTATTAATATAAAAGGTCCAATTTCTTTCAATGATCAGGACCTGTGTCATCTATTCAAATCCTATAGTTCACCTGTTTAAAAAATGTTTTCTGGACTGAAAAACAGCCAACTTATAACCTTGATATTGCTGAGCGTGATCACAGACAAGTATTAGACATCTTTATATGTTTATGTAGAAGCTACAGATTCTCTACAGGTTAACCATCTTTCCTGCTACAGATTCTCTACAGGTTAACCATCTTTCCTGCTACACAGTAATATCTACAATACGATCTGTTTTTGAAACCACATATCCAGTCAACCTCGGTCGTTCTGACAGTCCAACCATTCGATACAGAAAGTGTTCTAAAGGGGAAACTAAAACGACTATGTCAGACAACAACGAGGTTTTAAATGTTATGAATTTGTTTTTGAATAGACAGAGTTGATGCCATGGAGACAGCCAATGTTGGAGGAACAGAGTTAAGACTATGGTGAGTCACCATCACAGACAAAAAGTGAGTGATGATGATGGGAGACATGATGTGAGAAAGAGTTCTTGTAGCCATGGTGATCGAGACGGTATGGCAGACGTTGGTGTTTAGCATGGTGTCTTATGACTTGACAGACAGTACAGTGCTGTTGCAGTGATTAGAGTACATTTTACAACAGAGTGTTGTTGTCGTAGTGATACTGATGATGAAATGGGCGTTGTTGTTACCATAGTCACTGATACTGCCTGCGTATTGCTACCGATATAGTTAAAACAGTCATGCTTAATGGACACAGCATAACAAATGGTTATGCATGTTTGTAGTAACAGAACATAATTGACAAATTGGTGCTGTCTTTAGGAGCCCACACCGCTAAGAAATATCTAGCACTCTATTTTATTCAACAAAATGTATACAAGTAGGCGCATGCAACATTTGAATGTCTGTGTGTGAATTGAAACGTATACAACAGATAGCTCAGTTTTTACTCTCAGCCTGCATGAGAAGTGGCAAGATATGGGGATGAAAATTTGACATCAACATCAAATATTTGGACTACATTCAACATTTTTAACTTCAAAGAGATGCCTATCGTCTTGTCTTTTTCCACTGAATATACTTACATTTTCTTCATTCATGTCTGCAAGGAATTCTTGCATGATGTCACTTTCTCCTATGACCCTAACTGATGTCACTGTTGAGAGACAGAGACGTACAGATGTTTTGCAACTTTGAAAAACAAAACATGATAATATTCACATCAAGATATTGCAGGTATGTTTATTCTAATGACAGTATTCACAATGTAAATTGTGAAACATCAAGTACATTTACTTGTAACTTCTGTATTTGCTCTAGCACTGTTACTGTACCTTGTCCCAAACCTATGCGCTTTCTTTTCTTAAATATGATCTTAAAGTAGGTACAGTATATTCTTTGCTGCATAGAGATTTAATAAGAAATCATGGTTGAAATCTGGTGGACTTTTCAGTCTCTGTTCAAATGATATAATTTGCTCATATTATTGTTCAAACTTGACACACCAGTAGGCTGTACACAACCAGTAGGCTGTACACAACCAATCTTTAGATACTATTAGCATTAATTTCACTTTCCTGTATTTGCATAATTTGTTTATATGATGGCATGTAGATGGACAAACAGCATGTCAATCCAGTGGAAAGAGGCCTTTACAAAAAATGTTGGAAATTTTCTAGCGTGAATGGATTGGAAGGGTCATGGAATCTTCCAGGGTAATTTTTTTAGCATTAGTTTCCTTTGGTTAAATGGTACGTGTTAATATTAAAGCATTTCTGGCGTATAGGATCACAAATGTGAACACTGTAAATGAATGAAAATACAAGCTGTACAATATTTATTTTTCAGTTCATGTTTGATTTTGGTTACTTAGCATCATCTATTGAACAATGCGAATTGCATCAAATGTATTTCTGATAAGTATGCCGGGCAACCAAAGACGTATCTGTACTCTTCAAGTCAATTAGGAATATCTGGGCATGACTTTTAGTCAGCCCACATGTGTATCCATGCCTGTACATATATTTAAATATGTAAATTTCTCTTGAATCAAAGAGAACTGTCTGGCGTCTGCAGTGTGTCAGTTTCGCATCCAGGGCATATTGTTTCTGTGTCCTGATTAAAGTCATTAACTGCTTGATAACTGCAATAGTGATATTTAGTTTCTATTGTGAGTGGCATCGTTCCTCATTTTTGTCTTAATACTTTCCCAAGGGCCATTATCAACAAACGGACTTGCTACATGTATTCTAAACTCACAATGTACTCATTACTGAGTGACATGTCACAAGTACGTATTTATAATATCTAGTATCTACATGTATTTGCCTATTTGCTTTAGTTCAACAAACTCATCTACAGTGTTTCTGATGAATTTCTTCAAAATTCTCGATATCTATATCAGTTGGTAGACACAACAAGAGAAAGAGTAAGAGTTGTGATGTTGAACGCATGTTGAGTATCACCATTATCTACTTACCTTTCTCTAAGTACTGTTCTAAACCTCGCCTCCTGGCATCTAATTGTTGTTCTGAAAGTGAAAATGGCCACTTGCCGGGGAATTTTGGGAATTGAAAATCTGGAAATTCTTTTTTGAGTTGCTGATGTAACGTGGCAAACTCTCTGTATCGATGCGAGCATAGCATTCTGCCAGCCATGTAAATATTATACACCTAGACGGAAAAAACATGTAAATATTACACACCTGGGTGAAAACAGTATTATGTAATATTGTACACCTGGGTGAAGACAGTATCATGTAATATTGTATGCCTGGGTGAAAACAACATGTAATATAGTACACCTGGGTGAAGACAGCATCATGTAATATTGTATGCCTGGGTGAAAACAACATGTAATATAGTACACCTGGGTGAAGACAGTATCATGTAATATAGTATGCCTGGGTGAAAACAACATGTAATATAGTACACCTGGGTGAAGACAGTATCATGTAATATTGCACGCCTGGTTGAAAACAACATGTAATATAGTACACCTGGGTGAAGACAGCATCATGTAATATTGTATGCCTGGGTGAAAACAACATGTAATATTGCACGCCTGGGTGAAAACAGCACCATGTAATATAGTACACCTGGGTGAAGACAGCACCATGTTATATATTACACGTGGGTGAAAACAGCATCATGTTATATAGTACGCTTGGGTGAAAACAGCATCACGTAAAGTGTAGTATGCCTGGATATAAAACAGCATCATCCAATATAGTACATCTGGGTGAAAACAACATCAAAAATTCTCATTTATTTCCTTGCTTTGTTTGAGTATGGGATAGAATTACCATGGTGATATGCATACACATGCTACTGTAGTAGCTCACTACAGTTACAGTCTTAATGATTTCGTAGTGCTGTAAACAGGTGTTTTGTAATTTAATAGGTACAGTTATGAATTTCACTCAGAATCTGTATTTTGAACTAATTCAGCTGACAAGATGGGTATAAATTCCACTAAGTGTATTGGAACAATTCCTTCTACAATTACGTTCAATCTCTCTGCAGGAATATCTCAGTAGTATCGCGGTGATTAACGCAAACGGCTTTTCCTAGAAATGAGTCTACAGTACAGGTGCTGATGTGATCATGACGCAGGCAATTCTATGAATGCTAGAGTCAATGATTTAAAATTCAATACTGCCTGAACTGATGATGAAAAAACAAAACAAGAGTTGTTCGGACATGTAAAATTTGTGTGACGTTTCATAGCATTCAGAAAATGATGATTTTCTTGCACACACACATCTGCTTGCTACAGTTTGACACATGTTCTACTTGGTCTGAAATACGGCAGTTTACGACCAACAGTCATTGCAGAGTTTCCCAAATGCACAATTACACTGTAATTGAATATTCCACGTTCAAATGATCAGAATGGCATATTGAAATGAACTTGTCCTATATACTTTATCCATCACTTGATCATGCATGTCTTTGGTTGACGTTATTTGTTATCGTACATGTACCAGTATAGTGACGGTGCATGGCGCAATCAGCCTTTCAATTTTTCAGGAAATTAGAAATGTGTTCTGGTTTGTGTGTAATTAGTTGTGACATAGAGATCATGTGGAAATCCATTGTATGGGAAAACGTCAAGGTTAACACAGAAACATTGATTTTGAGATGCACAAATTCTGCCATAACATACCATGCCATGCCCAGTAGATGAAAATTCACATAGGTTTTGCATCAACACTGCTTTTTATTGACTTGGCACATGGGCAATGATAGGCTTGGCAGGATAAAGGTTTTAAACCTTCAGTCATGAATTGAAGACAAAATTCCCCTGTACTTACTATAAATTTTTCGCTATGTTTTTCAACCTGCCTGTAGTCTGGTATCGAGATTGGTAATGCTCTTTTTTCACTGTAATCTATGTAGGAGTAGCCCGACGAATCGTCACTGGGTTCTAGCCTTTCAGATTCATACTGTGGTACTGATATCACTGTCAATCTCAGTTCATTGCCCCCTGATTTGATCAAATCCACCACATTTTTATGCGTAGCTCCTTCCACTGTGTTTCCATTGCTGTTGATTGAGGAAAAATAAACCCAAGATTAGACACGTGACTTGAGAAAATAGACCCAAGATTAGAGAGACACAATGAGTAAATAGCCCCAAGACTAGAGAGGGGTTTGTATTTGTCTATGGGAAAATTATCTGCAAGTATGTGGCCAGCAGCTACTGTATACAAGTACCATCAGAATTGCACTCATTTCCAGTATACTAATCTACATGTACATGAGCTACAATGTAGCCATCGTTTGAGTCTGACAAACCAATGCTTCTGAAAACTGTACAAAGCGGTCACACAACACACAACAACCTTACTTCTTTGATCAATACCAGTATACATCTCTCTAAAATTGTCAAATTGGATTCAGCTGAAAATGAGATCAATATTCATTGAAATTACTTTTCAAATTGCATCGTATTTGATTTGACATATCAGTCAGTCAATGCCATCGGTACAATGAATACGGATGCTCAGTTTTGAATGTCAGACTTACACTCATAAAAATATTAGCTTTATTGAATATGACTTTGTAATATTTTGGAGGTGTAGGAAGATGTTACTTGTACATGTAGCTCAACAAGATTCAAATTGCTCGTTGGACCACCTTGCTCAACTCTTAACTTTGCAATGAGTACACTGCAAAGTGGCATGCCATGCTCAAATCAATACACGTCCTCACTAGTACGTGTGTACCACGTCAAATACAGTGGGAAAATTCCTTCATTGTTATGGGTTACTTGTTGGATAAATTGGCCAATTCTACGTGATATTTTGGTGTTCAGATCACTCCCCCAGTCTGCATCTGATAATCACTCCCTTGACAATGTTGCTGTATTTCAACAAGTACTTTGATCAGCGACATGTATACGTGACTGGCATGCATTAAATACATTGTTGGTGAACTGTATGCTGATATGTTGCGGTGAACAGAACTTTCATCCTGAAGCCATTGCACTATACCATCATAACGACAGTTATTCTTTTGTAACTTTCACCAAATGGCAGTAAGGCTTTGTCAAAAATTCTGTTGTTTACTAATATTATACCGGTATAGTGGTAGTGACTCTGACAGCAGGCTACTACCAGAACCAGTGACAATGCAGCGATGGACATGGAGTTATGCCATGTTCTAAACAATGAACCCACACATGTAATAATCATAATGACAGCCTTAAGTAGTATTTCCATTTTGTACACCTGGCAGAGCTACAAAGCCAGCATTGAATTGAACCAGAGGGTGACGTATACCGTAATTGTAAAGACAAACTTAAACAGTGAAAGTGTACATTCTATCTGTTCTGATAATTATGATCAAATTACTCAATTATTCAATTTTCTGCTCTGACTACATCAAATTTACCCATTAGACGGTCATCCGTTGGTACTATTGAATTCTTTGCCCATGGACAATATTACATTTGGAGATTAAAGATTACAAGGGTTCTTGTATCGTTGCTAACAGCTATAATACACAGCTCTGACCTGTCAAATCACGTTGCATTGTGGGAATAATTGGAAAAATTTCTAAGGGCTCTTCTGCTTATTGAACTGAGCTCATTATACAATATGAGCAATATTAAGAGACTGATGGCTTACAGATGCTTGATTAGAAGACGTGTAGTTTCCTGCTGTAAGGCTACAGCGATTTCACAGTATAAATTGCAGTAAAAGATACATGTATATGTACATAAGCTGGGAAGATCGTGAGGGTCAGGTGAGACTAGAAGATGGCGTGAGAGTGAGCCTTGTCACGACTTTGATGTTTGCTGTGTGAATGACCAACAGTCACGAATTTCAAGTGAAACTAATACACGGAACAACAGACAAGCTAAAATTACACATGCTTTATAAACACATATTATTATATGTACACCTGCTTCACTTTTATACAATGTAAACGCCACACAACTGCACTTTAAAGTGGAAAGGTATATTTTACATGTAGCGTATACACATAAATGTTAGAATGAAATTATAACAGAGAAAGCCATTGTATCTCTTGTAAATAAACTGAGAAAAGACTACAATCCATTTGTGCCAACACCACTTGTTAAGAATAAGAGTGTCATGGCTATGAGGCTCCTAGAGTGTCAGTCTAAAAGATAGAAGAAAATGTGAACTTCTCAGATCTGTGAGGAATTTTTTTTTTTATCAACAATTTCAACATCTCCATTCTCTGATTATGAAACAAAACATCAATTTGAGTGAAAAAGACACAGCTACTTAAATAAACACATGTTTCAGTACATTTCACAACGGTATCATCATCACAGATACTGAATCGAGGTTAAATTTGAACAACAATGTAAAATTTCTCATTACTTGTTATTCTTGCTGTGTACAATTTGATATATTGGGACAGAATTTGAAAACAACTTACGTTACCAGGTACTGTATGGTTTTATAATTTCTTTGTCAATTTCATCTGTATGATAATAAGAAATCAGTGTGAGGTGAATTAACTGTGCTCTCACTTGAGACAGTCACTGTGTATCTAGGAAAGAATTAACCCTTTGAGCCCTGTGATTTTTTTCCCAGCAAAATTTTACCAAACTTTGTGAATTTTTCTTTATTTTTTTGATAATTTTGGACCAAATGGGCGTCACATTTCATTTGCTACAATTTTTCATCGAAATTTTGGCAAAAATCTAAGAAAAATTGACTGGGTTTTATTTTATAAAGGCAACAAAAATTGGCAAAGGGTAGAAAGAGGAACTTTGAAGACAGAGATGTACACAAGTGAGGGAGAGACCTCATTTCAAAGGAGCACCACAAGACTGCAGTCTTTAATTAAACAGCTTTGCATTTGATTATCCAAATATTTTACAGCAAATTCTCCCGAACAGGAAACTATAACCCTAAACACGACAATTTTTGATGTTATTCCGAGAACTTTATATTTGAATAGAAATCTAATATCTGTGTTGCATTTTCACTGCCTAAGGAACTGTTCTATAAGCAGATTATGACGTGTTTTCCCAAGTTTTGGGGTATACCACTGTGTTCAAATCACACTTCATCTCATGGCACCCGCGGCTTTGATATCATCTGATGTGAATATGAACACAGCAGACTACATATGCAACCGTGGAGAATATTTATAGGTGTGAAGGGAGAAAGAAGACAAATTTTGCTCAGTGAACACACATCTGATAGATTGCCATTATTATTTGTACTGTCTCCATAACAACTGCGCAAATGTTGTCGCGAGGGCTTTGATCGTGACCATAAATTAACCTACAAATCTGAGTGGGAGAAAACTCAGGGTCTACATGTATGTAATAGTGCTTCAAATGTGATGAGAACTTATGGTGACACACGGTTTCCCTCTTGATTTTCACACATCTTGAAATGATGCATTGATGTTCCCGATGACCAAGACAGTACCTCTTCTTTCTACTGTAATTTCATTATCCCAGCTACATGTAGCTGACAAATGCAGCCTCTTCATGGACTGTACTGAGAGCTACATGTAACACTAACAAAGAATCATTTTTCTTCTGAAACAAATTTCATTGGAATTTCAGCTACTTTCCATCAGATTCAGTAATTAATGTCGTATCTGACACAAAATTTTGGAAGGAAAATGCTTGCAACAATAAACATCAGTGGGTACTGATAATAAGAAAGACGTGTTTCCATTTTTATAGCTGTGTTGAAAAGGTCACGGTATTATCCTGAAAGCACATCCATCTATCACAGTTTTTATGGAGCAGAATAACCATATGCCATTCCCAGAAAATGGGGACAGACTAGTGCATTTCACACTTGGAAGTAAAAGCTCTGTATTTTAATTTTAGCGTTTAGTCTTCAGTTGAAATGAAACCTGTAAAAGCCTTTTGTACAGGTGAACAGAAATTAGAGCAATGGTAGCTGAAATTTGTGTGTGAAATATACATAAATATACACTGTACATTGTAATATTGCTGAATAGGAGCCAAATAATCAACTGTTTGATATTGAACTTGTAATAAGTATATTATAGAAGATGATCTCAAGCAAAGAGAGTTGAAGAATTACACTACTGACTAAGGCAAAACTACTGTTAGCTAGGCATTTTATCCAGCCATTCATAACAGCAAGTCATAGCAACTATTAACCTAAATATTATACCTTGGCAACATGTTGTTACGTGCAAAATTGCAGTCAATATCTAAAGATAGGTGTGAACAACACAAGCTCACATTTGAAGACAAAACAATACAAAGCATAAACTTAACTGTAATTTTTGTTTGAATTCTACGTTTTTCTTGATAACGCTATGACAGTAGAATGATTTAGTACAGTTTATGGGTTATTTTAGGAAAGTCTTCCTTCCTGATTTCCTTGATTTTTTTTTAGGATTGTGAGGAACACCCATAGCAGTCACTGTACATGTACATGTACTTTGTAACTGACAAATATTTAGCAAAGCATCAAGAAAAACAGACGAGTTTCCTAGCAAGAGAGAAACGATTTTGCCATTCCATCTCGAAGTCTAGCATGGAGACACACATCTTTTAGAATAAAGCTTTGAAAGTGGTTACTCTTACAGAGTCTGTTGTCAGCGTTTCAAGCAAATGACACAATTCCAAAGACAAGTTTTTTTGTATTTCTCCAAGTGAAGTCAATGGATTTGCTAAAAGTGCATTACCCATGGGTAGTCATCCACTGTACCTTAACTGA
>LD343915.1:116518-131416 GCA_001465055.1 Ptychodera flava | reverse complement strand
GCCTCATGTATTTTTTTCCACAGTTTTCTTTCCCGTTATCGATGTTTTTCAATTTTGAACATGACTAAGTCACTGGTGATTGAGTGTCAATTCAGCACGTCCTGGGCAACCTGCTGGCCTCCCTAATACAGGCACTGGGTTACAGGTTCTATGTGCCATCATGTTGCCATGGAAACGATCTCAATTTACCACTTGTATCAGATTTCAAGTTGATGAGGCAAAGTTATCCTTGGTACATGTGTGGATGAATATTGACGACTACTATGTCGAGCTAAAAGGCAAGGTAACCTTAATCCAAAAATAATCTGCACAGAACATTCGTACATGTTGTCTCTGCCATCCTATTGCATTGCTTGATAATAGTCCGCTCACGAGAGCTGTGGATGGGTAAAATTCAAAGCCTTTTCAGAAATTTACAAAAATGCTTACATGTATTTGCAGATTATGTTATGGTAGCTTTAAAGGATCACAGGTACATGAAATGTACTTGAACTTTCCTTGAAACAAGAGGAAGTCTTGAATGCAGCTATAGGGCTTGTTGCACTGCATTGCTCATTTATTCAACTTTTTCAGTTATGTGATGCTAGCCATGATTATATTGAAAACGATTTCTTTTCACGATGTCACACATTTGACAAAAAGTATTAAATTGTTAGATACATGTACTGTACATACAAGGCAAATAGCATTACATTGGCCTGAGAAAACTTTGTTTCAAATAACATTACCACATCATGTCAGGAAATACATGTACACATTGCTGTTTGAAAGTCATATTATTATATCAAAATAAGAACGTAGGAAACAGTTTGTAAAATCTCTTAGGATCACTTGCATTCCATTCATTATGTGAACGAAAATAAAAACATGCTTCATAGTTCTTATTCTTCTTTTAAAAGTGACGTTTATATGCATTTTCATTCCTTCTATAGGAAAACAAGGTGAGTACCGGTACATGTACATCTATGTGATGCAAAGAAACAGACTAGGCCTACTGAGAGAGAGAGAGAGAGAGAGAGAGAGAGAGAGAGAGAGAGAGAGCTAACCATACATTTATTCACATTAACCCTTTTCCTGCCAAGCGCCCTTGTCCGTTATCCTGCCAAGACAGTAGAAAACGGCCCCATAATATGTGCCTGCAAAAGATTGGCTCTCCTGCACGTTATCCTGCCAGGCATTTTGGCAGAAACCGCCCATTTTCAGGGTAGTTTTAGCCCTACTTATACATGTTAGACTCGATAATTTCTACATGCCTGTAGACAGGGGAAGGTGCTCAAGGGTTACTGCACAAAAAAAATTGAGGTCACCGGCTTTGTTTGCCCCTGGGAGTGCGTCATTTTATTGCCGTTTCATGCTTATTTTTTCGGAAATAAACTCCTTCAGTATTGCGCACGTCCGCTAGGCACAAACATCACCTCGCTCGTCTGTTAGTCAGAGACCCTGGGGGTCGTGCTAGGGGTGCAACAGCACCGGCAAACCTGTCCTGTTTCCCAAGGGTAGGGTCAATTGGATACGTACTTTCAACGACTTGGTAGTGTAACACAAAGCTACGTTTTTGCTGTTGATCTAATGACATGGCTGAGCCATTGAGGCACAGCTTCCACGTAGTTTCGCCAGCTCGTTTGGGAGTTGGCTTATGAGTGTGACCGTTCATAACCGACTTAATCGAGTGGTCCTCAGTCAGGTACGGGTTTGTACCGCCATGGCTTGGGCTGCAGCTAACCAGTGATAACCAGTCACTACATCAAAGTCGTCAGTCTCACTTTTGCGATGCACAGGTACAACGCAATATGCTGCCATTGTTCTAGCCATCAACGTCTCCACATGCCTGGCAGCCATTGTGGCTAGCCCAGGTTTGCATAACAAAAGCAGTCCCTGCTCAGTACAGGCGGTATCCCCGTAGCATTGACCTCATGTCCCCTGAATTCTCAGTACGTAAATAGCGTACGTAGCAACCAAAGTCGTCGGCAAGAGGATACGTTTGCCTGCAAACCAGAGCCAATACTTCAGACAATGGAATAAATAAAAAATCCAAAGCCACGTCCATTGAATGGCACGGCCAAGGCGGTGAAGGACGTTGCCTGGCTTGAACTTGGAGAGCTGAAGCCCAGCTTAATACGTCAGACACCAGTTTGTAATAGTATTTCTGAGTCGTTAACATCCGTTCCATCGGAGGAACAAGTCAAGCCATCCCGTCAAAAATACGTTCTCATTATCAGTCACGCACAACTGAATAACCATCAGCACCATCTGCCAAGTCGTTTGCAAGAGGTAGCCTTCTAGATTAGCATTGCCGAGTTGGTCAAGTTCGGCAGCAATCTGTATAGTGCCAACTAGCCGTGTACCGTCAAACTCCACCAGAAAATGTCACCATGCTATCCTGCCAAGTCCGCTAAAAAGCGGTAAAAAAACCCACCCCCACTCGGGTGTGGGGGACTGGCGGACAGGTTTCTGCACCTTTCCCTGTCTATCGACTCCCTGCGAACCCATTTCTAGGGGAATAGGCGTTCCTTGTCAGAAAACCTGTCCTGGGATGACCCCTAAATGCACAGGGGATAGCAAAACGTAGTGACGTCGACTTGGCAGGAAAGGGGGTACCCACAATGGGCCTGATTTCCACCGAGTTGGTAGAAAAACTGTCACCAGTGCTTATACATTCTGGCTACACCGAATTCCGAGCAGATTTTCACCGACTTGGCAGGAAAAGGGTTAATGCAGCTCTCCACAAAGGGGAAAACGATCCCTCTTTTTTAGAAATACTGATATGTTGATAACTGCACAAAAGAATAAATTTTCAAAACAAAGGAATATGCAAATTAACCAGTTATGTAAATCAGCCACCCGTAAGTTTTTCCTTGCAGTGGAGAACACTGTAATAATGCATGTTTTTTTTATTAGTTATCACATAAAATTCTGGTACAATAGATTTCTGATATGCATCATTGGTGAGTTAGTCCCTGCTCCAATACAATGCCACTACAGATATTGAGATTAATTCTTCAATATAATTATTTCGGGTTGATCATCTTGGCCAGCAGCGAATTGAAAAAAAGAGAACATCTGCAAATTTATGGCAGTGTCAATGTCCACCTACATGTATACTTACAAACCATACCAAAAAACAAGTGTGCCTGAGGATATGTGTTTGTTGTACGCCGAACATTCATTACAGTATTTTCCCCAGTGCCCATACAAAATGTATGTTATGAGTGATGTAGGTCAGGTCATTGGCAGCCTGTACATGTACATTGGGCTGCTTCACAGCTTCAAAGACAACATGTGTCTGCCGGCGAAAAGTGAGGGCTGATGTTGACAATTATGTATACCTGGTAAAAGATCTGTAAGTTGTAATCTGGATATCAAAAGGTTTGTTGATCACACCAAAATATTCCGGATTACCTGTTCCGATAAATTTCACTAGAAGCGAGGAAGGTTCGCATGTCACATAAAATTTCATCAACATAAATGTCACAGAAATTCTACATCTTTTCACAAACATCAAAGGATTTAAAGCTCAAGATACGCCCTAAAAACATAATTGTCTGGTTTTGATTATGACAATTCGATGCCGCTAGGACAATTTTATCAATACAGGTTCACTATTACATGTAGACGTACCACAATGACCTGCAGATGTAATGAAAAGATTCATTTTAGGAAGTGCTACTACACAGCATGCCATGTATAATTCAGTGGTTTTTAGCAGTATAGCTGAGGGATACGTATACATTGTACCTGTACACATAAATGTTTTGGGTACTGCCCATGTAAGGTACAAGGAAACATTTCTGCTGGTCCGTGACATGATAGGAACAACGCAATGTACAATATCATACATGTAACCTGAGTGATTATTTCACTGGTTTACAAAGGTGTAGGTTTGCGGGGAATGATAGTAATGCCATACATTTGTTTCATCATCTGTTTTCAGTAAATATAACATCTAAGTCACAAGTCAGCTTGTGTTTTTTCATATTGATAATGAGTTGTTTGTTTGTTTTGCAGAACAAAATCGAACTGCAGCTGTGAAATAAACTAAAAACTGTCATTTACAAAATTATTCACTATAGTTACATAATCAAGTTGAAGAGGATCTGTAAACCAAGGACTATTCAGAGTTCACATAAATACTTCAGTGCAATTTCATTTTTGCACCCGATGTCTTTGGGGACAGATGTTGATAAAATGGTATTTCTCGGAATTAAGGCATGGTATTTAGATTGATAAAATGATATTTCGCCCGTCACTGCACTGTGTAATGTCACAGCTGTTTGGAGAAATTACATAGCAAAATGGAATACTTAAAGGGTTTCTTGATTTATAGCATACACGAGTGAGTACAGTCATGTCTTTGTCAAATCTGGCGATTGTGATTGAGAGAAGTGTTAGGAAAATTTCTCTGAAAAAGGACTTTGTGCGCATGATATATGGCATTAATCCAACCATAGCATACCGTATAGAGACTGGATGAACATGTATATCATATTAGCCAGAGCCAGGGTCTTTCAACAGATGAATCAAATAAACAGTGTCTTTAACCGTCATGAGTTTCTGTGCTTGATAATAATATAGACATGTTAGCTAATATCGTACTATCTTTTAATTTTACTTCAATATGTTATTCGAGCAAAACATCTAACAGTATACTTGTCATACTGACAACATTTTTCATTATGTGCATATTCCTAAATCATTTCTCATCTGCAGTTGGCATGTTGAATTCCACAGCAATTTGCATTCGCAGATGACATAGAAGAAAAAGCCGATCAGAAACTTGAATGGTTGTCATGTGGTACCATAGATGTAAGCATTATCTTAACAGTCAATGCCACAGTAATGTTAGAGCAAACTGTAGCATGAAATAACAATATAGCTTTAAACTACCAATAAATGTGAGAATAACAATGCATGTTATAGTTACATTACAAAATTCACGTTAAGATTATGATTATGGTTCGTTTGCCAGGATACGCACAGGACAGGACTAATAATGGTCTTTGTGTGACATGCACCAATTTTGATTTTGCATTTGTCACTGGAGGAAACAACAACATCTGTGCATTTGAGTTTTTTATCATTTGATTTAAAGCCTTACTCACCTTTGAAAGTTCTCTTTTACTAAATTTCTGGAGAAAATTCAGTCTGATTAAAATCAGATGTAGAGATGGCAACATTTCAACCTTTGCTTGTTCTGTGCTGTTCAACTCTGCCGTAACTACCTCACTACAGCATAACAAGAACAGTAAAGAACAAGCAGAGGTGGAAATGTTGCCATCTCAACATATGATTTTAACCGGATTGGAGAACATTTAACTCGATGGTTGACTTTTGGGTCTCACTGACAAAAAAACTGTGATATAATAGTAAATTGAAAATACATTTGCCTGTGGAGTTTGGAAGAACTGAGCACTATGCATGCTGCACATGCCATGATTGATGTTAAACTAGTATGGTATGGTAAGAATGGTCTTCATGCGTATTAAAATGTGCAATAGTTGATTATGTTGGGCATTATTGAACGACCGTACAAGTTGCATTTCTCATGGGAAATACAGGATATTGACATTTATTAAAAGCCATTATTTTGAACAAGAGGGATCCTCAAGTACAAAATGAGCTGGCACGCTTCTGGGGAAAAAAATTGACAATGCGTGTTGACCTCATTTTCAGGTCATGATAACTCACTGCACCTAAAGATACAAGACTAGTGTCTTTGAGTTAACGTGATTGTGGTTTCAACTAGATGTGATCTGATTGCAAATCCAGTCACACTGCAGGGAGTTTGGAAAGATGATCCTCTGATTGACATGTTGGCTAAATTGACTGTGATTTCAGCGAGACATGATCTGAATGCCAAGTTGTGGAGCCAGAGAGAAACCGTCTAGTTACCCTAAGTGGGTGGTTCCAGACAGTCGGGATTCGATTGTTGAGTTAACTGAATCAATGATTTGAACCAAACATGATCTGATTGCTGATTTTTGCTGAATTCTGGCTTTATCAATACATCTGATTGCGAAAAATTAACCAAGTTGCAAAGGACGAAAGATATTGTCAGGTCAACTACATGTACATCGCACCATTCTTTTCAAACCAAAAGCCGAACTACATTACACAGTTTGAACAACTCATCTGCAGAGGGCTTTTCCCAGAAGTTTGCGTGCATTAATTTTGTTTTGGGTCATTGCTTGCTCTACATAAAATTTTATTGTCTGTCATAAAAAAGCCAGTGTGTGATAAATAAACTCAAAGTAACATGAATTTCAATATTGGCTATTGTATCTATTGTTTATCTCTGAACACTGAGTTAAAGCCTTCTGTGTTTTGTTCTTCCTAGCTCATGTTTTCACAAACAGGACCTGATACCATACTGCTTATTGACAGTCTGTTTCAGCATTTCTCTGGTCTGTCTGTCTGTCTGTCTGTGAACATGATTTCTTAGACTCTGTATATAAACTTCAACTGCCAATTTTGGGACCAATTCTCTTCTTTTTGGTAAAAACACAAATTTTTCTGGTGGAATTCTTTTTTGATGGCTTTGAAATGTGTTTCATCGGACTCAAGGCATGCTCTCATTCAGAGAAATTGGCATACATGAAATGGTTGAAGCACACTTTCTCACCTGGGTCAAAATACCATTTCTCGCTCGAGCAAAGTTTCAAGGACACATGAGAATATTCAGGTCAAATCTGGGGGGGTTTTTTGAAGCAACAGTCCTCAAGCCCTGGTTCCAAAATTAGTTGTTTGTTGATTCTCTCTACTTGTGTGATATAAGTCATTTGTTCTTTGTTTGAAAATTTACTAACAGTGAGAGTGTACCAGGAGGTTTATGGAATTAAAGTGTAGGTACATTGTACTACTGTGTGTGAAGAACTGAAATGAGTCTAGTAGGCAAAGCTGGCATGATTAGCATTTATTTTGCATATTTATTAACTATACCTTGACAGTGGCTGTCCTGAATTGTCTTGCTAGTGATTATCTCATTCAGATTTTTTTAAATGATGGCATATGAACAGTTTGTGTTATTGGGATTTTTCAGCATTTTTCCCTCATTTTTAGTCCATACATGTACATCTTTCCTATAGCCCTTTGTCCAATAGCTCTCAAATTTTTACTTTATTAGATTTGTTTTAGTGATAAATTTGGATAAATGTTAATTTTTCTGGCCATTTGTTTTCATTTTCTGATTTGATATCATTTCCTTTAGAATCTCTAGTCTACTACATGTAGCTTCAAATTTGGAATGTGTGAATGGATGATTTCACTCACACATGAAATTGTACAACTGGTGGCAACATTTTCATGTGCAAATTTTTGTAGCCAGCTCTTTAAATTTATAATAAATCATCAATTTCTCATAAGCACTTTTTTCTGAAAACTTTGAAATTTGGTTCATACAAGTAGGTATCTGGGCATTATCTAATTCAGAGAAATTGGCATACATGAATTTTTGAGGATAATTTTCTAATTTTAGTCCAAATCATTTTCTCTAAAAAAATTGTTAAAGACACATCAGAATGCTCAGTTCATATCTTTTTTTAAGCAGCTGTCCTCAATCCTTGGTTCTCACAATAGTCGCTTGTTAACATCAATGACTTTAATGATTATTAGTCCTTTGTTCTCATATAAAAGTTTCCTCCAGACAATCAATCTGTTCAGTAATAAAGCTGACAAAAAACCTACCCTTTTAACCACCTATACATTCACATAAAAGACCCTGTCAATCTCCCGCGGCCAGTCTGCTGAAAATGTTATTTATAAAATTTCTAAAAATACACGAACAAATTAGTTCAAAGAATACAACCCAGGAAATAATTCCTCTGAATTTTATGTTAAGTAAAGAATATGTGATCAATCATAAACACCTGTACAAATCACAACATTGATTTTCACTTTATAAATACATGTACATGTAGCTACATATAATTTAACTGACAGTTTGCAGTTGTAAGATGTTTCATCTTTGCTTTCTTTCTAAGAGGTTTTTCTGGACTGATTTGAATTTGTGGTAAATTTTCACACAATATTGTACATGTAAATACTCGTACACTGTGATATTTCATGCTAAACATCAACTTAGGAATTATGGTAGAACACACCTCTGGGACAGATAGTCGGACTCTCAAATTTCCGCAATTCTTTGCTGATCTACCACTTGTGGGGGCTCATTTTAAAGATCTTGGAAAAAGAAAAACTTTAACTGGCTTAGATTTCGAAAATTCAAAATTTAATTTTTCCGCCACAGAGTTAACACAGGAATGGCGGCCATTTTGATTTCAAATATCACAAAATGGTGGGTAATTTGTTTCGCTAGTTCCAAACTTTGCACAGCGATCCCCAATTTTTATTGTTAATTTGATAAGAGAATGGTTGAAAGATTCACTCAGGAAAGTTTGAGCAAAAGTCTTTCACTTTTTACCTGAATCTGCTACATTTAACACAGAACTTCGACTTGAAATAATGTATATGTACAACAGACAGGCTGAAACTACAAAGTACAAGTATGGCAAAGTATTTGGTAAAGTAGCATCTATGTTGCTTACTTTATAGGAAGCTTTTCTAACTTTGCTACACATAATTTATGTATTTAGCCAGTCACTTCTCCATTCAAAGTCTTGCTAAAAATATCTCAGTAACGAACAACATATGCTTTGATCAACTAATTTGGTGACCATTGAATTCAATTTTGTCAACATCCATTTTTTTCATAATGGCCATTTGGGAGGTGATAAGTAGACTTTAATACCAGTACATGAGCTTTGTGTTGTACAGAATATTGCTACTGTAGGCTTTTCTTTTCAGGAATTTGTAGTAGATAGTAGAAATTGCAGAAATACATGTACATGTAGCTACAGATAATTTAATTAACAGTTTGCAGTTGTAAGATGTTTCATCTTTGCTTTCTTTCTAAGAGGTTTTTCTGGACTAATTTGAATATTTTCGCAATACTGAAATGTCAACGGCAATGCACTGTATGGGATAAGGCTGCAATTAAATGTATGAATATTGCATCAAGTCAACTACGAACAACACAGACATGACTGAACATCACGACGTGACTTTGCATCAAAACCATTGCCAAACACATAGACAGCATAGGCCATGCGTTTGATAAGGGTATACATGTACCACCATGGATTTGAAATTAAAACGTGCTTTACTAACTGCTCTGACTCAACAGTTAGACAATATAGCAAATAATGCTGTTGAAACATCGCAAAGGACAGAAGAGTTCAAAGAAAAATTTGTCAGGTTGGAAAAGATATCCCTTTGTAATTTGCAAAGTGCATTTACCTGTGTTTCGACATCAGTAGTGATGAGAACTTGATACATACATGAATATGTATTGATAGACTAGTTATCACTAAAACTTAGGGATGAAAATCTTACTTGTGGAAATCGAGCATGGTAATAATCTGACATGTTTCCGATAGAGAAACGTTTTCCAAATTTCATATCCAGAGCTGAAATCTTTACAACTTTGAGAACTAACTTTAAAATCATCACAGGCCAGTTTTCACACTGTATACTGTACATGACATGCTATTATTTTTTTAACACAGGAAGCCATCTACTTTCCAACTTTTTATTTGAATTTCCAGCAGCAAAATTTGGAACACATTTCTCAGATTTTCAGAGTAACACGTGCAAGATGAAGCTCAATTCTGAGTACAGGGAATTGAAGTTTTACTGCAGTTATTTATACATGAATGTAACCTCTCTGATCTCAAGCAATTGAATAACTGCCAACACCAAATTTCCCGTGTATACTGAGCATTCAAAGGGTTAAAAACAGCCAGTGCCCCATAGTTGTCATTTGAATTTAGAAGCACGACAGTTCAAATGATGACATCGGCAAAGTGAAAAGGTTAACTTGGCATATATTTACATGTATGGTAAGTTACTTCGAGCAGCAGGTGTCCTTGTCAAATAATTATACATTCATTTACCGTTACCGGTATAATAAAAACAGATATATAAATTTTGAACCATGAAGTGCAACCTGTCATTAGCTGCATCAAGTCAGTGTTGTACACATCTGCTAAAGTGTGACATGTACAACAGTACCCTCTCTTACAGTGTACATGTACAGGCAAGTTTAATAACTTGACGTGAAAAACAATGATGGCATGACCATGGTGAAAAACAAAACTCACAGCCCTACATGTACATTACAAATCCCTGTCAGAAGCTACCGCAAGTGTGAGACCTGGCCTTAGATTTTATCACAGAGTAGTCTGAGAGAGATAAACCATTCTTTTAGATTACAGATTTTATCATAAGGAATAGAAAAAATACTGCAATTATACGGCGTCGTTCAAATTTGATCAGAATTGGTATATACCAGTATGGTTACCAAAGATCAACAATAAATATTGTTTCTATCTGGTCAGTGCAGGAAAATTCTACGTTAATGTTATGACAATGATTTCTGCAAAGTACAACCAGAAAAACAACAAGAAATATTTAAACCAGAAAAGAAGAGAAATTTGACAAAAGTAAATAAGGTCTGAAACTTTAGGTACTGGATGTCAACTTTAGCAACATGCACAGCACTACAGCTAGCCCCTCTTAGTTTGAGCATAGACAGTCTCCCCCCCCCCCACTGTCTATGGTTTGAGCAAGTCTGTTTATGTAACAGTTCATAAACAATGACTCAAGCCTGTTTCAGTCACTGGCATACCATCACTCCTGCACATTTGCAGGATTTCCCTTTTTCTTACCTCATTTGCACATTTTTGACACTGACATGTTCATTTGAACAAATTCACATCTCAACCCCTGCATCTACCTGTACACCAAATACTGAGATTGTAGCTTTGGCGGTATGGGAGCCTTTGTGTGTGACGGACATACATCCGCCCATACATACCCACAAACATACAGACATACAGACGCCACTGACTAATCATATAAGCTCTTTTTGGTATTTATATATACAAAACCAAATATGAGCTAAAAAGACAAATATCCCCTGATAATGCAGCTGTTACTAGTGTTAGTGTTGACATTTACGAAGCAGTGTGTGGATATCAATGATGGGCTGGTGTGGTGATGTAAAACAAAACAGGAAGTAATTTGTGTTTGTCATCTGCAATAATGATTGCTTAACACAATTTTGTTCTGTATCACGAAATACATGATATGGGACTAGAATTTCACGAAAGGGTATAAGCTTTCATATTTTGACTGAGAATGTAAGCATTTTCTATGGCACTTATAGACACTGCTTTCAATTTTCGTGCAGGATGTCTACTGTACAGACACTCTCTTGAAACCATCTTGCAAGATTGACAGTACAATACTTTTATTGCTTCTTTTTTTTTAATTGCATTACCTCCACCTATTATCTCAAATATGGATCATCTACAGGCCAGAAATAATGCATTACCAAATCTCTCAATTAAATGCACAGCTAACTTTGATGGGGCCAATTCGTAATAAGATTTAACTGAATGAAAAGTACCAGCTGGGATGATCT
This sequence comes from Ptychodera flava, assembly GCA_001465055.1. Taxonomy (NCBI): domain Eukaryota; kingdom Metazoa; phylum Hemichordata; class Enteropneusta; family Ptychoderidae; genus Ptychodera; species Ptychodera flava. The sequence continues at coordinate 119,937 of LD343915.1, read as the reverse complement.
TCACTGTGTCTCTTCAATTTCACTAAAAGGCTGCAGTCTCCGAGATAAAATATTTATGTCCCTAGAATTTGATAATCTCCCTGTAGACTTGGAAATTGGGCGCACACGAGAAGATTTGCAATTCCGGATGCATCTTCCTAATGTGACATTTCCTTCAATTGGCTGGAGGTTCCTCCTCAGGTATTCCCTGAACAAAGTCATCACAACTGCTGTAAATTTTTTAAAGTAATTTCTTGAACGAAGTTTAGACTGAGGCTAAAAGCATTCAGTTTAGCGGAGCGCTGAAAACTGCTAATGTATGTTAACAATATCCTGTTCCCAGAAACTATCACAGAAAGTACAGATATACCCCTGTTCAAGGGTCACAAGCTGCCAATAAACCTTCATTTTAGAAGCTATCTAATGGCTGATGTAGCTCTGTTGTTAATTTTTGGCAAAAGACAGTGAATGGATTCCGCATACATGTACTATAGTATCTAAAAATCAAATACTACTGCAGCTAAAATAGCTGTTCTGTTACATAATTAGAAAAAAGTTTACAAATGTATTTGACAAACATTTGGCATCTGGCAATATTTTATCAATATTTGACAAGCATTCCTGACAGATGCCACACAAGTTTGTTTGATGACATCACACCACAAGAACTCCATGAACATTCACAAATCATGTCATAATCACTTGATCTACACGGCCATGTACTTACGTGCAAACAGTTACATATGCAAATTTATGCAAATATTAAACAAGTTCAATAAGGGCATGATCCTTAAAGGCCAAAGACTTGATCTTAGGGATCGAGGTATGTTCTAGTCTGTGAAAGGATTATGGACGTGTCATAGGCTTTGTTTTCCACTGATATTGTAATCTAATGAGTAAAATTCCTGGCAAGATAGTCTGACGCCTGACACAGGGTTTTTAAGAAGCTACAAAGAATATCTGAAAGCCATCAGAGAAAGATGTTTTTATCAAAAATGACACAAACCCAAACCAAAATATTTGCATATGCAAACTTCATCATCATTTGAACAGTCTTAAAGGTAGGGGAATCAATCCCAGGGATCAAGTTTGTTTTAGTCTGTATACTGTGTTTACACTGGCTTAAATTGAAAACATCTGTGACAGTATTCGTGATTTTCGAACACTGACGATTAATCGTTTGAGTCTGCTTGTGTCCACACCTTTGTTTTGGTGTTTTAGCCGGCTTAATTAATGTGCCCTCTCGAGTTCAAAAGATGTATATGACCAAGCATATAGCATTGTAACAAGACAGCAGACATGAACGATATCTCCCTCAACGACTTCGCCTGTTACTGTCCACAACTTCCTTGGACCTGAGTTTCAGTGCCTTGAACTTTCAATGGCACTGCTCAGATGTCCTGTTTTAGGCCCTATTGCAGAGTTTTTTCTGCTATTGTTTGCAAACATGACTTTCCCTACAGGCTCCATTCAGCATTCATTGGATGCTTTGGTCAGACCAGACTGAATTAAGTAAACTGATCTCTTTATCAGGCCAATTGTTGCCACAAGATGCAGTACTCTGTTCGGCTGCCAGGATGAAAGTGAATTGAATGTTAGTTGTAATTTGTTATACTTTACAAATACCTATCACATGAGGGCATGTAGAACATCTCTTAAGCAGCTCAGCCCATTCACACAGTGAGTTGCGGATAGTGTCAATCCACATATCGGCTCAGGTCTGGCCGGCAACACCGTCTTAAATTTGAAATGTTTCAAGACCACTTATGTAGGAGCATCCACACGTAACTGTAACCTTTTTATGTAAGTATTTGACTTGAGACGTTTTCAGAAGCATTTTAATGGAATATGTGTGAACAGGCCATTAGTGATAGCATTTTCTCAATAAAGTATTCAGTGCTAACCACAGTCGCATGTGGTCGATACACGGCGTACGCTTTGTGGCATGCATGAGAAAAAGCAGCCACCGCCGTGTATCAAACCACACACTACTGCAGTAGTACCAATATCCGTCATGTCAACATGACCTGTGTATGTTATAACTTGCATCATTATTGTTGACACATAAAATTCATTTCTGGAAATGAATTTATTCGTCAACATCTACAGGCTGTTTTGAAAAACTCAGTTTTACAGAAACTGTGCATTTGTTGCTAATTGGAACAATAAATGGAAAAAAGTCAAGAGCCACAGTTAGTTTCACAAGGCATGAGAGAGTTCTGGATGAAACGTGAGAAATTAAGTCTTTAATCCTACATACACCTTTTGAGGCTGCTCTCTGGCCATTGTCAAGCCTTGCACTGTCCCCGTAGTGCAATGTGGAGAGAAAATGGTTGTTTACATGTATCTAATTTAACTTTGAGTCGGAAGACAGAAATGTAGCAACAATACTACAACAGAAAACAGAATATGGCTTGCTACATGTACTTTTGAAAAACACTGGTGTTCAAAAGATCATTCACTGTGACCTTTGACTTAAACACAAGACCACATGAGACCTAATAACCTTTTAAGTACTGTTTCTGAGAAAGTAAAGTCGGTGCCATGACAGAATTATGACACTGTTCTCCTTTACTGTACAAAAAAAGTGTATTTGAAAAGTGATCTTAATTGACATTTAAAGTAGCGACATATACTGTACCAAATAGACACTTTCAGATATTTATTTTTTTCTCAGTTATAGAAGTCCCAAACCTCAATAAAGTATCTATTTTCTAAAAGCCCAGATATTGGGGACTCCGACTGTGCACAGTACACAGTCATTATTTGCATAATAGTCACGTGACAAGCGTTTTGCTGAACCTTCAAAAAATCGTTTTTTCTTTCCTCTAGTGAACACGCTGCAAGATTTCCAGTTGAAATTTATGCATTGACAAGCCTTAGCATACCCTTCAAATTCATGTCTGCGATTTTTTCTCTAAGTCTCCATTCAAATTATATGGCGCGACAAATACAATTCCTTCATAAAAGCACCTTCACTAAAGGGAGGGAAAACCGATTTTTGGAAGGTTCAGCAAAACGCTTGTCAGGTGACTATTATGCAAATAATGACTGTGTACTATGCACAGTGGGATTCCCCAATATTAGGGCTTTCAGAAAATATATGAAGTTTATTGGGGTTTGGGACTTCTATACCTGGGAAAAATATAAAAATCTGAAAGTGTCGATTTGGTACAGTATGTCGCTACCTTAAGGTAGCGGTAAAGGCTAGAGCGTCAGTTATAAACTTCAATAAAACTATTAAAACATGAAAGAAGTCAACATTCTCTGTGGAATAAAAAAAACTAGACATTTGGGGTCATAAGCATTGCAGAGTTATAGCCCATTGAAACTTCTGAAAAACTGACAAAATAAGAGGAAGTTGGGGAGTCCTTAGTGTATTAAGTATGGTAGAGGTCACCTAGCTTTTAAAAAAATGTTTGAAAAGGGAAAGTCATTTT